>JAVQJG010115463.1:0-24718 GCA_036024015.1 Craterocephalus amniculus | reverse complement strand
GAGAAGAGAAGAGAAGAGAAGAGAAGAGAAGAGAAGAGAAGAGAAGAGAAGAGAAGAGAAGAGAAGAGAAGAGAAGAGAAAAGAAGAGAAGGCGTTGCATCATGCTAACAGATCTCTTGGGCCTTCCCTGTGATCTGCAAGATTTTGAGTTTACTGAACTGAAATTCCCTCCTCCCATTCTGAGATCCCGCATCCCTGTCTGATCCTTTCCATCCACGTTTCTCTCCTTTGCTTTTCAGCTCCACCTCCCCTCATCATCTTCTCTCCTCTCCTTTCCACTCTGTTTACTCTTCAGTTACTCCCCTTTAATTCTCATCCTTTCATTTATTCGTTTTAAATTTCACTCCTTGTGTATCTTTTTTTGCTAAGAGAGGATGAAAATGCAAATAGAAAACACAGAGACCTGTCTAATGACTTCCTGACATTTCAGGATGCTTATTTTAGCTCTCACGGTGACCTCTTCTGAATCAGTTATTTTACAAAGGGAAAAAAAAATCCTACTATGAAACTGTTATGGGATTTGTGTACGTCTGACCTTATATAAATATTCAGTGTAGAAAAGTGCAAACATGCAGCCACTTACCATTTACAGTACATGCAAACATTGGAATCTAGAAGTGTTGAGAAATACCACAATACTGCTGTGCATGGCTTTTTGAGGCGCTTCTTCTCTAATTAGTCCTTTCAGCATTACCTAAATGTAGCACGTTGGGAGCTAAGCAGATTAAGAAAAAGTTAAAGAAACTGTTGACTTGTTCCAGATAGTCTTTGGCCTGGTTTCTAGCTCGCTGCCTAATTGCTTTCATTTGTTAGTTTCACAGATAATTTAGCTTGCACCTAGTCTTTTTCTAAAAGTCCCCCAACCCCACTCCTTCATCCCCGCCTAACTCATGTAATTATGTCAGGAACCAAATTGAGCCACACTGCGTGATTACAATTGAAGTGCCTTCCTTGTTACTCACCGCATTTTGCAGACTTAAAGCAGTCTCAGCTGGCTGGGGCGAAATTTATGTAGTACCCCTGTGGAGATGTGGTTGTTCAGGGTATTACCGAGAGTGCTCCGACATTCATTAGTAGCTGATATGTAGGACAGTCTGTAATATCGTCTTTATTTGCTCCTCGGGTGTAATTTTTTCTTCTTATCTTCTTCTCTTTTATCTGCTTTTTATTTATCTTTTCACTCTCAGTCACCCTCAGTCACATCAAGTTAAACAACGCAGAAGCCTGTCAGGGGAGATTACTGATGAGACGGCAGCTTAGGAGCAGCGCACTCACAGTGTCCCTCATATATGTCCTACATCTATCCTTGTTCACCCTATTTGGCTGACAGTAGGGGCTTCTCTTGATGATGCTGTAGCTGCAGCAGCAACGGCTAGATCTTGGCAGCCGCTACAGAGAAGGGGTCACTAAATTTTGTAGTTGTGATTCACTTCACAGAAAAATTATTGCATGCTTTTATGAGCAATACATAGCTTATATGCCAATGCCGGAATAATTCCGTTATAATTTTGGCAGGTTTTAAATATAATAAAGACAATAATGTAATTACATGCTGATAATGTGATAAAGCGCTTAAGCTAATAGCATGTTTTGCTGGTTGGTTGGTTGATTCTTATGAGTTTAGTTTAGTTTGGTTTATTTTTTTGCACATGTAAAATACAATACATCAAAATTTAAGGAAGAAAAAGAAACAAAAGAGAGGCGGGAGAGGTAAAAAAGCCCTGACAGGCTTATATCAAGCCTCTACCAATAACAAACCCAATGACAAAAACAAACAAACAAACAAACAAACGAAAAAACAAGAATAAAATCATGTTACATGACAAAAACTAATCATGCAAAGCAAACATCAAAAACCCACAGAACAAATAAATACAATACCTTATAAGTCCTCAATCAAGTGACCTTTTTAACATTTCTTAAAACTTTCAAGACTATTACACTTATCTGCTAAATGGATTGTATTATTCCACAATTTAACTCCTCTGTATCTTATTGAAAACTGTCTACGCTTAGTAAGTAACAGAGGAAGGTGTAGATATGCTGATTGTCGAGTTCCATATGAATGTACCTCTATATTGGCTTGAAAATAAGACATGAAGTGATCTGGAATATTTCCATGAAAAAACTTTGAAAATGTAATAACTGCAGCAAAGATTTTGTACAATAGCTTTTGTTTAAATATTGACTTTCTTATATATAAACTAATAACTTCAGGATAGGTTTGTTGTTTCATTACTTTGAAGTATATTTGGTAGATAGATCACTTTGTGTAATGTATTGGAATTCAGGAAGAGATCAGTGGTCATGTGACCTACATGTATATTTTAATTACTTCTATTTTCTCTTCAAACATACATAAGGGATGTTTTCATACAGGAAATTGAAAATGTCACATCTGTAGTGTAATTATTTGGGTGTTGGTATTGGTTTGCATCATATGCATTATCATGGTGCAGGTGTAGAGCGAGCAAACCTATGTAGCCAAACAAACGTTTTTACTTGGTTATAGATCTGAACTGTCCCTTACTTGTCTGGGTTATATGTGATTAGGTCTTTGGTGAATAAAAGTTCAGTTTAAACAGTCAGATGAGGAAACAAACTCATTTCCAAATGCCCATCAGTATAATTACTAAGCCTGCACCACTGGTTGAAGAGATTCTGAATTTTTTTTTATGTCTGCTTAGTCTGTTGTCCAAACATAGTGAAACTTTTCTCACATTTACTTCTGTCTTACTTTTACAGCTCTCCTTTTGACCATATACCCATCATGGTACTGACTTGTTGGTAATAATTCAATTACGTAGGAGAGAGAAGTGTTTAAGTCTTTTCTCTTCCTTGTTGTGACTTTTAAACTGCTACCTGTTGCCTTATCATCTGACTGAAAGTCAGCAAGAAAAAAGTGCTTTTCTCTATTTCTTCAAAGCAGCATTATGTAAGTTTTTGAACATAAAAAATATGTGTTTCTAACCCATTTACACTTACATTCATGAACATTTCCAGAGCCATTGTTGCCCCGCAGCGTCCTGAGGCTTAGGACGCTGTGTCACTTTACAGCACCATGTCACACACAAGCAACTCATTACTGACACACTGGTTTGCACACACACACTCTAGCTGATACAGCAAAGAAATCCAAGAGGATATAATTAAAGATAATGAATAAAAATAAAGTGACAGAGCAAGAGAAAAGCGACTGTAGAGAGCTCAGAGTAGAGACAGGATGCAAGATGGATCCCAAATGACTGTCATCATTGAGAATATTTTCCAAAATAAAATGGTTATAAAATGGTTGTATAAAAAATTAGGTCAACTTATGATCCCAGGTAAAGATATGTGATGTCGATTATCAGTGCAGTAGCCTTTGATGTAGTCAAAAATGTCCACGAAGAAAGCACTGATGTTAAGTGATCTTCCATCTCGCCATCATTAGGCTTAAAGAAGTGATCAGTAGGAACAACACATCATGGCCTTATAAGGATTTATGGTCAATTATTTTTTTCTCTTTAATAATTTCTGTAGGTTCGACAGAGCTTGTGCTGTGGTAAAGATGTGCAGTTCGCAAGTAGTTGCAGGAAGTTTAGGCATGAACTTTCGGTGACTTCTGCTTTCTCCTAGTTTTCATTTTGGAACACTGCTTCAAAGGGTGCTGTGATCAAAGCTGTCTGAGAGGCAGCATGGGGAAAAAGCAAAAGAGGGAGACAGCGAGTGAGGGGAAGAGAGACAGAGAGAGAATAGGGAAAACCCCAGCGCTCCAAAATATAAGCAGAGCTTGGCACTAACACGTCCATCTTTCCCTCCCAGCTGCCTAAACAAAGGCATCAGCGCTTATCAAACCCTGCTTTCCAGCCAATAGCATTCTACCAGACTGTTCTGACATCTCAATCGAGCTCTTTATTATTCTATTCCCTTCATTCAGCATCAGCCACAAGAGGATTACTCAGAGATAGGCTGGTTATATCATGACCTAGATAAAGCAACATCATAGAGCTGATTCTATTTGTTCCTCATCCTTTCGTCACAGCACCATATTCAAAAGGAGGCAGTGGATTGCGGGGGAAGCTAATAGAGATGTCTTTCCAAATTTCATTTGAATCAGAGCAGGTACTCTGAGAAGAGCAAAACCACACCACTCAGATAAATGGTTATACCTAGTCACTGAGAAATTCTGATGTTTTGGGTTTTTGCTGTTATGCTTTCCCGTTCTTTTCACATAATTCAGACCATCAAGTCATTTAGTGGATCTACCTTATTTTTGGTTCCGTTCTTTTATGTCTGACATACCCATGTGACCGTACTACTGACACTGAAAATACTCACTGAAGGCTTCAAGTCTAAGTGCAAACTTGTGACATCATATTTAGGTGAAATGGAATATTAAATAAAGAGATCAATACATTCCTTAAATGAAGTCGAGTTCCTGTGCCCCTGTTGTATCCATTAAGAACTGTGTTTACTCTGGCCGCTTGTTCACCGCAGCCAGAGCATCACTCATTCTGTGTGAACTTTCCATCTGCATATCAAAGCTGAGATACCAGGTAGGGTAAATATACTCTCTGGCACCATCTGCTTCTGACAACATAATGCCAAGAGATGACTTCTAACCTTACACCTTAACTCAACATCCTTTAGTGTGTCATTACGTTCATGCAAAATAACTCAACATCCTTCAGTGTGTCATTACGTTCTTATAAAATATGTGAATTTGGTTCGGAAGCGGCTTGCTTGACCATGTTTCTTTGGGCTCCAACTTCATGTCAAAAAGCCTAAGAAATGAATCTGGTGTTTTTGAAACAAGTTACTGTGTGATGGATTAACCATGAGGTTGCCAGACCGTCACAAATCAAATGAGCATGTGTAATGTAAAACAGCAGAACAGTGCACAATATGTTTTATGGTTCCCTGGTTAATTCATACTACATTCTGGGACAAAGCTGATTGCATTTTGGTTGTGTATGCATTGATTATCCTGCAGTGTGTCCCAGATGCACATGAGTAGAATGAACAAATAATGTCTGAGGTTTAATGTTGAAACCATATGGTTGCTGTTAACATCATGCAGTTCAGGAAGTCATGCCTCCTGTATTGTGACTTGCGCTGCCTTTACCATACAGTGCTGGTTCATCCAGTTTGCAGCAGTGCATCTCTTATGTCTGTTTCACAAATGGCCAGTTTGCTCTCTTAGCTGTGGCAGATTTAACTGTTTTTAGTTGTATTAGGAGAAGAATCCACAGGCTTTCTTTTGGTTGGTGAGTGGGCCTTCTTTTTTTTTAATCATTTAATCAATACTTCCAATTTCATTAAACAAACTTGTAAAAAATTCAAGGCCAAAATTTGGCAAATGTTATATTAAATCAATATTGACATTGATGTGGGATTTCCACCCTTGCATGGATACCCAACCCATAACAAGACTGAGAGACCACAGACCTCTACCATGCCATAGTATCAGTCACCAAAAACGGTCCACCCAGTACCCCCTCTGGTTCGAACTTAATGTCAACATGAGCCGAGTCAAACAGTGTGAGATTATAACATTTACCATGATGTCATCTTTAATTTTTTTGTTTGTTTTTGCCAGTGATTCTGGGCATTATCTGTTGAGTTAGAAGCTGAAACTGCAAAATGACCCCCATCTTCCAAAATCATCCCTAATATTGAATCACTTGTCCCTGTATTCCATGTATGAGATTTCACGAAATTGTAATCAAAAATCCATCCACAGCTTTTTGAGTTATGTTGCTAATAGATGGAACAATACTACTCAATACATGACATCTGCCTTAGCAGTAGTAATAAAAGTGCAATGAACGCTGGTTGTAGGGGCCCCCAGAGACCCTAAACTCACCTCTGACCACCATGGTAGCCGAAATCTCAAAATTTTATATTTATATTTGTATTTATATTTATATATTCATATTTATATGTATATTCTTTTTTTTTTATTGCGGTCAAAAAAATGAAAAAATTTAAAAGTGCTGAATTTTAGTTTTCATTACCTCTAAATTCATCAGCATGAAAAGAAACAAACGCTTGAAATATATCTGCCTGTGTGACGGAACTATAACGATGCGTTTCACTTTTTAAGTTGAATTAGCTCAAAAATGTACTTTTTGGTGATATATATATATGAAGGTTTTTTAAAAATAGATATTTTTATAAGCAGAAAGAAACAATTGGGCCATATTTGAGTAAATTCTCATGAAGTTTTGATTGAATTCCTCTGGGTGTTGACTTTGTGCTCTATTATTGCTTTGTCTGTTATTGCTTGCATATTTATTTGCTAATTTAGAAAATATTACCCCACCCACATTCATACTGTGCATTCTAAGACACGTCCCAGTGCAATACATTTCCCAGAAAATTAGATAACCTCAGTATTAGTGCTTTATTCTTCACTGCTGAAGTAAGTCTGCAAAAAAGAGGCAATCTGCCATGGTTTTGCCATCTTCTGATAAGCCCTTCTGAGAAATGGACAGAGAGAAAAGCAGGAGGGCAGATGGGAAAAGAAAATATACTGGAAGCAAGATGAAAACCAAGAAAAGGTGAAAACTGAGGCAGAGCAAAACAGTTAGTGAAATATTGAAAAGATAAGGAAAGGTGAGTTGGCTGCGTTGATGGAAAGAAAGAAATGGGAAGGTGAAATTGTAGCCGGGTAGTCAAAAGTGAAACAGCGTAAAGATGGAAAATTGAGAATACCTCAGTCAGCAGAATGCACAGTTTGAGTGTAGAAAGGTTTTACAGTGAAGCCAGGCGGTAATTATTTGCTGATAGCTTCCAAATAATGTTTAGAAAACAAGCGTTCTTTCCCTTCATTTAAAGAAAATCAGAGAATAGTAAGTCTTCTAAACCTGCTGTTTTCAGTAAAATAAATTAATGACCAGTTAAAATTTAATCTTTCTTATATCCTGATGGATCTGTTGGTTTCCTTAGTTAGGCTATTTCTTATGAATTGGCTTGAATGAATACTGTTTGATGCCTCAAACTGTGAAACCCTATGCCAACCAGAAAGTTGGCAGTTCATTTTCCAGGCCCCTGACTTCATGTCAAAGTGTCCTTGGACAAGACACTGAACCTACTTTTCTGCCCAATGTGCCTTTCAGGGGTATGAATGTGTAGATACTAGCACTTAATATGTACAAATATAAGTGCTGGATGAATGTGCTGTGTGAATGGGTGAACGGGTGGTCACGTGACTAAAAAGGTGCTATACAAGTACAGTCCATTTGCCTTTTGTCAACACTCTTGGCAGCTCTTAACCTCTGAAAATACTGTTTTGACACTTTTATATAAGTTTTGACCAGAAAACTATTCACAACTTTACTGTCATATCTGCTTACAGAACATGGTTTCTAGCCAAACATTAGCTGACAAGTTCATGTCTGATTATGATGACATTATGGGACTTGTTGAACATCAGTAAAGTTAATATTCAGTACCTGCTGTTGGGAAATAATCGTGCTGCTTGCCAGCTGTGCATCTGCGATCGGGGTTGTACTGGTTCATAGTCTACTGGTTGGCCATCATTCCTTCATTTTGTGTTTCTTTAGAAACATTTGTGGGTTGTGATTCTCTGTTCTGAATAAAGGTTTTGTAGGTGCATATCTAAGATGGAGTGATGGAAAAGCAGTTGTGCCTCCTGTAATTTGTGTCTTCTGCCTTCTTGTTTTCCTTCAGCTTGTAAGCCAGGCTTCTTCAAGGCATTTGCCGGGAACACTAAATGCTCTAAGTGTCCTCTGCATAGCTCAAGCCATGACCAGGCTGCCACCATCTGCCACTGTGATAAAAGCTTCTACAGAGCTATCAAAGACCCCTCCACGATGCCATGCACGAGTACGTAAAATTTTAAATTAAACCTTGTATTTATTTGGAAACACATTTTTATTTAAACTTGCAATTTTTGCATCTTTTATCGTACCTTGTTCTTTCATGTTTTTTTTTAAAATCATTTGTCGTTTAAAGTCCTTACAAATGGCAAAAAAGAATTCATTCAGTTTCAAAAACGGAAAAGACAAACACTGCCAAGCTGGCTAATTTCATGGGTTAATTATTTATTCTTTTTTTGCTGTTGTTGATTTTTCTTAAAACTCTCTCTGCTAGACAGCATCAGTGAAGGTGTACTGCAATTAAAGCTGGAGGCAGTCCAACAAAAATTTTGAGTGGGGCTTTTGGGGGGACAGATAGTGTATTCTCATGTTACAATAAGACATATTTCCAAAACATGACAACAAACTTTTCCAGTTACAACAATAAACGATTCTTGTCATCCTACTAGACTGTCCCTGTTTAATCAAATATAGACAGATCATGTATGGATCACTGCTGGATGACTTATCTTTCTTTTCAGCTGATTATCTACCTCTTAGGGTTAACTGAGGCTCAGGAAGAGCAGGTCATTCAATAATTGCAAGGTCGTTGGTTGCAACCTGCCTGACGTGTCCAAATTTGCCCCTGGACAAAATACTAAATGCCACAATTGTCCTGATGCATAATTATTTTGTTAGTGTGTGATTTATTCATACAATCAGTGTATAAAATTAGATAGCGCTGTGCAAATGAGTTTTTGTGGCTTTTTATGACTGTTCAGGCAGACTGAAATGATATGAATGCAGTTTAACATCATCCACCATGTTTGAAATATATATTGTCATGGTATCAGTTTTCCATTATTTTAAATGGGTCCATTTTCTCTTATTTATGTTCTCAATTTATTACTGCAGCTTTTGCCTCAACTGTTAGTTTCACTCCTATTTTGTGTATAGTTGATAACCCCTCTGTTCTGTTCCTGGCTTCCACACCTGGTTGTAATCAGTCGGAATACTCTCCGGTCTTTATAATTCTCTGGCACATCTTCTCTGTGTGGTTGTCCAGCCTTAATGTGTTATTCTTCATTCTGCTCCTGGTTTTTGTCTTGCCGATTGCATTGTTTCCAACTGGATATTTCACCCTTGCTTTTGGATTTAGCCATTGCTAACATCTTATTTGATAATCATATCTTGAGACCATACCATTTTTCAGACACTACCTCTTCCTGATTTATCATGCTGAGTTGAAATGCTACATTTTTAAATTATAGTAGGGCTATCAAATATTATGCAATAGTAGATCAAGAACAAATTTCTCTTTATTCAGACAAATAATTTTGGATTCAAGCCAAGCATATAACTATAGTATTAACTGCCTGTCTTTTATGCACAAATTGATAAGTTTCGTGCAGGCATATAAAACTTCAGGCACACTGAACTCCTACACACAAACATTTATTCAGTAGACATACAACACTTCTAATTTCGCCATCAAATATTGTTTTTTATTGTAGGCTATAGAAAAAGTACATGAATTGCCAGGAAATTGCTACAAAAAATATACATGTTGTCACAATGAAATACCACAGGATTTACCGAAAGACATGCACACAGTGCCCCCATTAGTCACTGGACACATGCTTAAAACTCATATATGCTTAGAGGCTGCTAACATGTAAGGTGGTCATGATCATGTGCCAACTGTTGCCTCGTCTTATATGTGATAGAATTAGCATGACCTTCACAGTTACAAAAAGAAAAAAAGGGCATTTCAAAGACAAGAATGATGACCAAAGTGCTGTACAATAAAATAATAACAGATCTTATGAAATAATGAAAAAACCAAAGCATCAACACAATTACTGTAAAAAAACAAAGAAAATAAAGTAAACGAATTTTAAGTTTTAAAAATAGACAAGGAAGAGGCTTGTTACATGTTTGAAGGCAGTCGCTTCCACAGATTTGATGCTACCAAGGCGGAAGCCTGATCCCCTCCCCTCGAGTCAGCAGACCTTAAAAGTCGCGATGGAGTGTAGGGCTGAAGCAGAGAGGGGTGGTGCAAATATGTTCAGTTTACAGGTGTCTAAAATGTTTCTTTTATTTTCAGGGCCTCCATCAGCTCCTAGAAACCTGGTCTCAGTCATCAACGACACTGCTCTTTTCCTAAAATGGTTGCCTCCCAGTGATTCAGGAGGCAGGAATGACATCACTTACAACATCCTGTGCCAGCGCTGCGGTGGAGGTGATAGTGGTTTCACACAGTGCGAGCCGTGTGAGCCCGACCTGCGGTTCATCCCTCGGCCACTCGGCATGACTGGTACCTCCGTTGCCATACTAGATTTTGCAATGCAGGCCAACTACACCTTCCACGTGGAGGCTGTGAATGGAGTCTCTGGGCTTGGTGTGGCTGCGCGCTCACTGGCAAACGTTACTGTCAACACACACCAAGCTGGTGAGTGCTAGAGTTCTTATACATTTCATTGCAGCTTTCAGATTTTGGGTGTTGTAGTGTCTCAGTTGTTACAGATTCACCTACCACCACAGTACAAATAACTCTTTAACAGTTCAGCCTGTAGTATGGCAGAGATGAACAAGTAAAAACGTATTCACATTTTAGCTATCTTGAATGCAAAAACAAAATATTCCTTTATTTTTACCTTTAAAATACCCGCAGCTTCCTAACTTCCTTCCATTAAGCCGTCATAAGTTGACCAAATGTTAAACGTACATTTTACTTTGTGGACAACAATTTTTCCTCAAAATTGTTTAGCTTCTCTTTCTGCATTCTGGCTCCTTTTCTTTTGTATGTTAATGGTGAAATGACCTTGCAGGTTCAAATTGTTAACAAAAAGGTGAAATTCAAATTCTTCTGTGCATACATTGTCGTTACATAATGCGTGATTCATGCTTTATGAATAATGAGTTTGATAGCAGCTTGAATAAATAAACATCTAGATTTGCCTCTTTCCCTCCGGAGAACCCAGCATCTTCTTCCACAACCTCTTCTTCCAACTTAATGAGTCAAAGCTTGAGACACACTTCGGACCCTTGAAGAGCTGACAAGGCTACTTTGAGCCAAATTTAATCCTCATTAGTAGAATCCAGATGACCTGAGGTCTGCTGTGCCACAAGTTCACAAGGAATCATTGTCTTAAGCTTGAATTAACAAAAATAAAATACCTGAACTTCAGCCTAAGCCTTATATTTCAAGAACAGGAATATTGATGGAATAATTGATGAAGAAGGTCAAGATGAAGGATGGGAAAAGGGTGGATTAATAAATTATAGTGGGGTATACATCTGCATTTTCTCCCTTTTTCAATTTGTGCAGCAAGCTTGGGTTGGGATAAGATTATGATGAGAATAAGATTTATGCCCATTAGTCAGTAACTTTGACGAGAAAACGCAAAAAAATTATTTGTGATAAAACACTTCTGTGTTTTACTGGTTTATCTTATTTTAGTAGTTTATTTCTGATAAGTGGAAGAAGATGGATGAATATGTTATGGATCTAAATATGTATCTGAAGCACTAAACTTTCCCCAGCAACCAGATGAGAAGTACGAAGGCTGTGTGTAATTTAACTATAACCATCAGCCTTGTAAACTTAAAGGATACAATTTTTTTTTCAGAATTTAAACCAATCTCATTAAGTCATAAAGAAACATCTCATCCTTCAAAAGAACAGGTTCGTCAAAAGAACTTCAGCGTCTCTAAAATATAAGTTTTTTGTTTGTAGCAGCTTGTTTTCAGAGGGTTGGAGTGAGCTACTTGTTTCTTCTCCACTCCTCTTCCCCAGGGTGTGTATTTGAAGATCAGTCCGGCACCTTTGCACAACTGTGCTAAACTTTGATTTGAACACTAATTACGCCCAAAAAACACTTGCATTTAAATGGTATGAGAGAGCTTATAAGAACACCAGAACACAGCCCACAACACCTAAAAATATTTCCCTCCTCTCCAGTTGCACTGCAGACAGCTGTTACACAATCTTGCAGTTAATCTTGTGTTCAACTGGTCCGATTTATTGAAAAATCGCATCACAGATGAGAATGCTGACGTAATAGTCGGCAGGTCTCACTTGAGTCAAAATGATGTTTTGCTTCCTCTGACACATTCTGGTTTCATTAACCTGGACTTCACTGTAGCTTCATTCTTACAGTAAAACATTTGAGTGAATGCTAGTAGAGAATTACTTGCTCATTTCTTTCTTTAAGTCACACTCTGGCAGGTATTAATTCCTTAATTTCAAAGTTTTTGGCAAGAAAACGGCCTCTAATGGCTTATAAATGTTTTTTTTCTCCCCTTCATTGAGTGTGGATCTATAAATATGTTATCTGGCTCAACCTACGGTTTAACTTTTTTCCTTCCAAGTATATGACGTCGTCTGCTCTATTTTCTCCAGACCTGTTTACATCATGATCAACAATTCTTATCCTTCATTATTTGAAGCAGAGTGTTTCTCAACACTCTGATTCAAACAGAAAGGAATTTAATACTGTATTGTAGATACAGTGTTGAAAGCAACAGAGCTGAGGGATTCATGACAGTGAAGCTACAGCTGCTCAAATTGTAATAATGCAATGATAGTCAGCTGTGTTGTCCTCACTCATCCCAAATGACTCTTCCAAAGGACTCTTTACCAAAATAAAAATAATCAGATGTCAATTTAAAAGTTGAGATTGCGGACAGATTTTTCTCCTTTTTTTCTGAAGGTTGGTCAAAAGGGTGATAAAGGAAGCACTAACCCTTCATTTATCAGTATTACAGAGGAGTTGAACTGCTCTTATTATTCTTCCCCGTGGACAATTGTAGATGAAAAACATTTTCTAAGTATAAAAAGTATTCAACTGGACTCCTGGGTGTGTGATGGGTATAACATGACCCTGTAAATTTGTTTGGCTAACTATTGTCAGACATTGGGAAGTCCTTAACAAAAGTGACAAGGCTGTGTTTCTTTCCGCGTTGTAGTTGGCTGTCCGTCACTTCAGACACCCAAATATATGCTCTCGGGCACAGAAAACCGATTTTTTTTTCATATGTCCTCATCAGTTATGTGTTATGAGGAAAGCCTGTAACCACAAAAACCGGATGAAAAGTCCAGTCGTTCTCAGATAAAGAGCAGTGAGGCTTCTTTTATCTCATACACTCCTTCTGGCAATATATAGAGCAGAGTGCACATGAAACCATGTGTAATTGAATTTTGTTTGGCGTTTCACTTTGTTAGTTTAAACAGAGGACATCCGGGCCAGCTTACATGAGAAGACGTCCTCGAAGTTCTGTGCTTTGGTCTTTTCTAATGAGAAAGGTTCAGACCACCACAGTCAGTCACTGCTGTGACCAAATCATTTTTCAGGCTCGAACACTGTAATTTCTCCTCTCATATGCTGTGAAAAGGCTTGCTATGAATAATAAATGCATGAAGAATATCCACCTTTCTTACATTGATCCCATTCATCAGGCATTTATTATGCATCCGCTTGTAGCCATGTGGTCTCCCAGGTCCTTCCAGCGCCTGCCTGATGAAGTCGACACCTTGTCCAATGTCTGCATATTGTTTGCTTTGCAACCTGTGCATTTTAAGCAGGGACAGAAATAGTGTGTGGAAATTGTTCTTAGGGAAAAGAAGTACCTTAACTTAAAATCTCATCCAAATAAAAATGACTGAATGTTTACCAGAGTAAAAGTCAAATGCAGGTTTATGTAAACGCATTCTTAAATGAATAGCATAAACACTATTGCATTACAGAGAGGAAAATAAAGTGAATGTAACCTCATTATGCTGTAGCTTATAGTTCAAAGAGAGAACTGTATGTACGTGTAAACCTTTTGCAGAACATCTTGTATCCAAAAAAACAGTAAATTCATCCATCCATTTTCTGTACCGCTTAATCCAGTTGGGTCACGTGTGGGCTGGCCGCCTGGACAGCTCACCAGACTATCAGAGAAAAACAGCAAATGAGGTTAATAAATATCAGTTAATATCAGTTCCTGCTCATGCCATTGTCATTTATGTGTTGTTCCCTTCCTCAGAAAATTCTCCCAAGGAATTACTTAAAATACTTAATGGAGCGATGTTACGTTATATTGATAACATAAGCAGACATTTTTGTGGAGTTAGCATCAAAATAAATAACTCTAACAATTACTAAACCCAAACATACAGACGGCTGGACACTGGTGCAATAGTGCTGTGCTAGTCTGTTATTTCAATCATCTCCTCTCCCACTGGATCTCTGACCATTACAGCCCACTGGAGCCAAACTGGCACATTCTGACTACTCTGATGTCCCTCTGACTTTTATTTCCTTCTCCTGTCTTTTTTCTAATGTGTTTAATACTTTAACTTGTTGAAGTGAACATACAAAGTCCAATTCTGTTCTGTTGCTGTGGGTAACTACAGGGGAATGTGTTCAAATGTGAAACTTGCCTGGCTTTGCTTTTGGACTGTAAAGCCCTGCTCTATGTATCTTTTTAACTTTATTTTGACTCCATTGTGGTTAAAGCAAGCTACGTACCAGAGCCAAAACCCACAGGTTATTTTGTAACCACCTACTTCTCATTGATAGCTGCAAAGGATCCCTCAGGACACATAGAATATTAATGCCAATGTAGACCTCTTATTCATCCCCTTTTTTAAAGCTCTTTCACTAAATAAATTCAGTAGAGCAAGATAGAATTTTTAAAAAAAAAATTATTACAGTTTTAAAAATGATAAAAGGAAGTATATTTGCTTTGTAAGATTAACAAGGGATGAATGTAACATTACTCCATCATAAATTTTGGGCAATTGATTCATGTTCTTACATCATTAATGACAGCATGATTAACTACAAGACATCTTTATTAACCCTATAATTGAAATAGATTAAATAAGATTTAATCTATCTTATCATCTTTTTATTTTGGATATCATCTTAATGGAGCTGGTGGTTTGGTGAACGGATTATGTGTAATGTGACTTTGTATTACTAATTTCTCATTTTGCTCTGCTTTATCAGCTCATGAGTATTACTTCATCTCATTTTCACATCTTACTTACACGTGGATGAAATTTATTGATCTCAAAGAAAAAGAAAGAACAATTGATGTTGTTGCCACAGATTAAAATTCATGGCCAGTCTGAGATATTTCTCATACTAATGCCACCCTAGTGTTCAAATTCTCCATCCTCATTACAGGGGCGAAAGGTAGAACCCAGCTGCTTCCTGCTAAATGCGGTGAAATGTTACAAAAGATAAACAACAGTAAAAATTGAGTCAATAAGTGAGGAAGCCTGAATTGAGGCATTGAAAAGAGTGTGTCAGATTTGTTGTCTGGTGTTCAAGGTTTAAATTTTTTTATTGTGTGTATGTCTGGAAAACGCATCCCAAAAATATTCTACAATAAATTAATTCCAATTACATAATCCATTTTCAATGCATTAACTATCTCTCTGTGACGATTTATTGGTAATTCCTCTCCTTCTTTGGTTAGCGTATGGCTGCTAAGCAAGCAGTGCAAGTTTTTATATTACCGTCATATTTATACTCCTGCCAGCTGTAGTGATTTCTTCTGGCCAATTATCTTCAAGCACACAGTGAAAAATTTGTACTGAGGTATCATTATTTGGAATGATATGCCTGCTGATAGGCTGCTATACCATGGAAACCAGATGTCAGGTGTATATATGTCACGTTATACTAGTCTCTCTGGGAAAGGCAGCAAGACTGATGGGGAGGAATGGTCAGAATGCAAAATAATCTCCACAGAGGAGAGGCAGCCTGCGGGGATGTTCCCATTAGGATGTTTAGACTGGATTAACTTGTCAAACTGCCTTCTTTTAGTAGACATACTGTAAGCACACACAACCAATCACATGTGCAACATGCAAACAAACAATGCAACATTTGCACACATATACGACCTACATGCATGCATACGTGCATGCTCCTTCTTTGCTTTTATTTGTCTGCTTGTCTTCTTCCCACACATGAACATGATTTTTTATTCTTTTGGGATTTTTTCAAAGTCATAAACATATAACAATCTGCACATGATTCACAGATTCAATGTATTACACACTGTTTGCAGATTTTCACCCGAAGGACGCTGCGAACAGTTTGTTGCAGTGTGAACGCAGTCCATCTTTCAACAACTAAGCTATTCATCAAATGTAAATGAAAGAGCAACATTAGCAGCATGTGGCCCATATTATATGCTTTAGCTGCATTTTAATTAATGTCTTAATGGTGCTGTTCAAGAAAGCTGGATTGGAAAATCTATTTAAACTCATATGCAAGCAAAACACTTCAAAACATCATTTCAAACCTCTGATAGAGTTAAGAGAATTTTTCTTTTTCATAAACTGTGCTTGTGTAAAACCTTGTGGCTGGACTCTGACTGCCTCAATTCCAATTAACACAGATTCTTCAAGGTGAGACAAGTAATTGATTGTGATATTATGCCAGTGATAGAATACTAGACTATCAAAAGCAGAATTATATATATTAATTGGATTTAATTATTGTTATTTTCTTATTCATTCTGAGGATGACTATTGTTGGCATTCTATTTGTTTTTGTTAACTACACTCTTTAATTTTGATTAACCTATTAATGTAGTTTTTTCCCAATTACCTGAGTGATTCTGTAAACAGCTGATCATCCGAACAATACTCAGGATAGAAACGCAGAGCAGAGTGAGGTTTGAAAACTCTGTTTATGAAGAGTGAGCTATGCTCTGTGCAGGATACGCTGCAGGCTAGTCGTTGCTCAGCAGAGCATTTGTCACACTGAAGATTCCTCCCACCAAGTTCACTGCTAGAAGTCAGTGCAAATTTGTCCGAGGGGTTCAAAACACAGATCACAAATTTGTTTCCACAAAAGGCGCGGAGGAGTCGCCATAAATATAGATTCCTACTGTTAGAACCTTGTGTAAAATTCAAACAGTAATAAATAAGAAGACTCCAGCACAGGCTGAACATGAAAATGAAAAATATTGACTGAAGGATGACTCTTGTGGTGTCGACTTTTCATGATAGGTTCACCAGAAACTGCAAGACATTTTAGTGAAATTTAGTAAATATAGTGTTCTCTGTTACACCTCTGACAATAAGAACAGTGAGGTGTGGAAACATTTGTCTGTTTGAATGGTTAAAAGCTCTGAAAATAAAAAGTAAGCCCCAGTTCTTTATTTTTTAGTGTCATTAAGAATATTTCCCTTTATTTATTGACGGTGATCTAAATATAGCAACTTCCATTACATTATTTTATGTTTAGCCTGCCGTAAATTCAGATTTTAACCATTTAGCTGACTTTGATGACATTGTTCAATTTTGGGATGTTTTTAAGCATATACAAGGAAATTGGTTAGTTTGGAAGGATGTTTCCCAACAAGACTAATGGTGCCAAACACACTTTTTGTTATGGAAACAGCAGATTATTGACCTCATATAGACTAGTCTTGTGTATAAAACTACAAACAAGCACTGGCAAAGGAGAGTGGTTGAATATTTGACCAAAATTTTGCTAAAGGTTAGTTCATGTCCAGCTGAGAAATCTGGTCATTGCAGCATTTGCTAATGGTTATGCAGTCAAATATTAGGTCATCCCCCCAAAACAAATGCATTTTATACATTTTCTGGCATCACTACTGCCATGAAATTAATGTTTCTTATGTTAGTGTCTACTCTCCTGATCATATTTAAAATGCTGTATTCCATTTTACGCAGGTTCAGTGTATCCTTTAAAACGTTTTTAAGTTGTTAAACATTCATTTAAAGTTCCCAAATTACTTTGACAAGTCAACATTTTTGTAAACATACTTTTTTTTCACAGAAGGACTGATCTTGCCAAGTTCTTATATGCTAAATGCACGAGTTAACATTCTCCACTGTTACGTGGTGTCCTAATTCAGAGGAGGATTCTCACTCTTACTTTGCTGCTTTCCCCTTCCCCTTCAGTTGATTCTCCTCTGTTTTCATCTCTTACCCCCCGCTCTGGGAATAAGGCTGTCTTCTATTTTTACGCTCAGATGCTAGGGAGATGCAACCTCGTGGGATTTCTTTGCAGCTCCCCCTGCTCACTTATTCCTCTTGCCTCTCTGTCCTTTCTTTATCTTTTTGAGCATCTCTAGCTGGGGTTTAACCTATTTCTACATGTTGCCAATAAACCAGCTGGCATGTATAGATTCTTTGTTATCTCTTACTGTGTGAACTGTGATTAAACGGCGATGACCACAATAGTTCTCTTTGAGGTGCTCATCCATAGCAGAAGGTATCCAATAAGCAGATTGATTTGTACCAAACTGAAATAGCTTCTTGGATGAGCCTGCAGAGAGTTGTTGAGTTTTCTTACTTTGCCAAAGATGTTGATGCACAAAAGTCTAAAACTTTAGTTTCTCTCCCATGGATAGAAATACATTGCACTGTTAGTATGCTGCGGACAGAAATCCCCTCTACTAATGGGAATCTCACAAACATTTTTTATCCTCTAAGTGGGTTACACATACATCTGTGATGCTGACACATCTGCCCACAGAAAACATCTTCATTACTTATTGGAGGATGATGTTTCTGAGCACCATCCTCGTTTTGGGGGAGGTTTTAACAAATCCATTCAAATCACAAGCACGCTCAGTCACACATGTACTCAAGTTGAATTTAAAATTCAGGGTCTGCATGATGTAGAGGATTTCATGCAAGAAATCCTTTTAACCCTTAGAGCTCCAGCGATGCAGATCCCTGAAACTAGTGCTGACAAACTGTCACCACGTCAGGAAAACCCTTCTATCTGCTTGTGGATGTTCCGCCTTTGTGGATTAAACCTTTTTTTTTCCATGAGGAGTTATGTTTGGACTTGCTTAACCATATTTAATTGAAGATATTATGGATGAGGAAATTATATTTTAGCATTTGCAGGACTTTAAACATCATGTCCAAAAAAATCAATTAAAAGTACTTAAAATACAAGTTCCCAAATAAATAGTTAATTATTGTAAAAGATTATTACTTTTTTATATACAAAACAAAACAATGCATGTTTTGTAAATGTTCATCTTCAAGGTATTCAAGGTATTTCAAGGCATGTTTAGTGTTGCATTAACATCACAATTTTCCATTTTAAAGTGAATATCTGCAGATATTCTTATATTTTAATTTTAAAAGATTAATTCAGTTAATTTCTAAATAATTTGGAGCTTATGCTTTCAAATGGTGGATAGGATTTCCACAAATATGAAGACTGATTGGTTGATTCCTGGTTTCATTAGTCTGCATAATCTGTCTTTTTGCAAAATAGTGAACCCTTGTTGCCCCCGTTGAGCTCATTGCATCTTTGGATAAAGCATCAGCTCAATGATTTGTGATATAGCAAAAGGAATTTCTTGTTTTAATTAGATGTAATGCAGCCAACACTTTGTTTAATTAATTTGTGAAATGATCTTGTTGAAATATGTCACAGCTGTAAGGACTTATGGTTTTATTCAAATATTTGTCACAGACAAAACATACTTGAAGTTTTCAGCTTATAGACATACATATTCAGCCAGACTTTAGTCTGATTTTTTTGCACACTAATGTAAAAGTTAGGCAAACCCTAGATTTACATATATTTGTCATCCTGAGTGTGAGTTTTTGCAAAAGTCAGCATTTAATTCTTCATCTCTGTGCGCATAACTTTTCTCTGCACTTCTCCGGGTGTTTGAGCTGCTGGACTGTGAAGCGTTTTGTCTGGGCCAGGAAAATCTTGACAAGTTACGAGAGTTGGATCTGCACCCCAGTGCGCTGGACTTAATGTAGTGACACGTCACCTTCTTTAAGGGTTCCATCCAATCGGTGGCCTCCTGAAAGGAACAGGTGATCTGCTCCCCTGAGAGTGAGGTCAGTATAAGAAATCTGTCAGGTCCCAAATTTGTATTCAAGCCATGATTTTCCACACCATGCGCTCAACAGCAGAGGCTCTGGATCTTTTAGTTTGCTAAGTCATATTCTGTTCAAGCAGCTGCTTTATGAATATTTTTTAGCAAATATTTGAATATCTGCTTGGAGATTTTCTGATGTCTATCAGCCTTGTGTAAACCATGAAGCAATAATGACAAACAGGCTGCACAGTTGCAGTAGGTCTGGAGGTTTAGTTAGCAAAAATGTTTCTCAAAGGTTGCATGGTACATTATTCTGGACTTTTCCTTGTGAGCTGATGAGTGGAGGTGTAAGCTACAGTGAAAGGCACCAGGTATTTTCTGAAGTCTTTTTCATAAGTTTGTTGTTTTGTCCCCTCAAGCTCAGAATAATTTTGATCAATGCAGTATTTCTTCATATGGTCTTTTGAAATGTGCTTTTCCGTGCTGTTTTAAACAGTGAAATCAGGCTTGGGGTCACTTGTTCCCTCTGTCCTTTGTCCTTTCTGAACAGGTTTCTATGGTATACTCTTCACCACCTCCTCAGGCGCTTTAATAACCTTCCACAAATGGGTGTGAAACCTCCTGAGGAGGTGGTTTCACAAGGATTTTCACCTTCAAACCTGTGACCAAAATATCCCACCTATTGCTCTGGCAGGTTAAAAACTAACAGGTGACAGAGACCTAAGAAACACATTGGATGGTCTGTGACACATATGTGACAATGATTCCCAAAATGCGTGCCTAATGCGAATGTCATTATTATTAGCAGTTGAAGTGGTGGTAGTAGTATCGCAACAACTATATCTAAAATTTCCCAGTGTTCTGTTGGAACCAAAGAAGCCTTTCACATGAGAGGTAAAATGTCTTTTACAAGGAAAAAGTAAATAAACAAGACACAGAGTCCAGTTGCCAGGATGACTGAAAATCTATGCTATGAGGAAATTTACCTAGAATATTTTTGTTCCAAACAATTTCCTTCTCACAGGTTTATGATACCAGCTGTCTCACATCTCTGTCTGTCTTCGACTAAACTTTCAGGTCCTGCTTTTGTGGGTGTCATCAGGAAAGATTGGGCCTCTCACAACAGCATCGCCCTCTCCTGGTCCGAAGTGGAACAGCCGGCTTCAGACATAGTGGACTACGAAGTCAAATACTATGAAAAGGTAAAGGATTCATCCTTGACTTTTGACTTTGCTCACATAACAATGTTTGTTGTTTGCAATCAGACACTCGAATTTAAGTCCAGAGCACTGATGTATGACAATGAATGTTTTTTTTCTGTTCTAAATCTCATGTGTCTGACATGCAAAAATAGACTTTTGTGTATATTTTCTGATGCTCTGTTTCTGCTTGTCCAGGAGCAGGAGCAGCTGAGCTACTCATCGACACGGACCAAATCTCCCAGCGTGGTGGTGACAGGCCTCAGACCCTCCACCGTTTACGTCTTCCATGTGCGAGCTCGCACTGCTGCTGGCTACACAGCTTACAGTCCCAACTTTGAATTTGCAACTGCCGCTGAGGGTATGAGCGTGCATGTGGGCATGTGCATTTACACTGAAGGAATGACAGCTTCAGTTGATTTATCATGAAATCCCTGGTATGCATATCTCGAAGTGAGATATGTGGAGTGGTTGTTAATCCATCCTGGATTTTATGTTTATTTTTTTAACCATTTGTATTTATTTTATTGTGACTACGTAGTTGTTTATTGCAGTTAGTGAACAGTCTCTCAGTGCCTGCTAAATACATTTAATATTCTTAAACCTGAAGTACATCTAGACCTTCTATAAGCCCACTCTATGCACACCCACCCACATAACAGTATCTTAAAAACAATTAAGTAGTTTCCCTCATGTGTCTTGACTGTTTTGACAGCTGATCTACATCGATACATTGATTCAATAATGACCAATTCAATAGCATCGATCAACCTTCAAAATAATTGATGAAACATTGACACAGTAACAATTTGAATGATGCATTTAAGAAAGAACAGGTGGAATTTATAACATTTGTGTTGGAAAAAAACAACCAGTTTTATGTTTTGATGAAGAAAATTTAGCCATCAAAAGGTGTAATTTTGTGCCGCTTTGGTAAAGTCCTTGCTTATTATACTTAGATGAAATAGAATTAACACTTATCTACATCCTGCTTTGATGTATCCCAATAGAAGTGTCATTTTTCAGGTTGTTTTACATTATGTGAAAGTTTTCTGTTAAAAGCTCAGATTTGAAATGATCTATCACTTAGATTTTAGTTGCTTTTTGTGATTTGATATGAATGAAAGCAGTGTCATTAAATCAGCATTTCATATTGTCTGATGATGAGCTTCAAAGAAAAACACTGTTTTAAGATTTTCTCTCATATAGTGGCAGCATAGATCAGGGATTGGTCAATAATAGCCATAGACCAAAAGTGAGAGGCCAAATGTTTCAAAACTGGAAACATAACGTCTGCAGAAATAAAAGAAATGGAAATCAGGGAAAACTTTATACATTTCCAAGCAAAGAGAGCTGTGGATGATAGTGGATAGGGGTAAGAGAGGCAGAGATGTGATCAATATTAAAAAGATTAATATCTCTTTAGGTGAACACATCATTCCACACTATTAATCAATGTCTTTTCACATTGTTCATGAAGCTTACACAAAGTTGGATGACCAAATATATATCTCAAATGAATTTCTCTCTATAGTACTAGCAAAGAAATCACTTTGTCAAGTGGAACATTGGTCATTTCCATGCTTGGTCAGTTTTCTATTTATATAAAGTATAACAGATGATTACACAAAAAAAAAAGAAATGGCACTTCAGAGTTATTAACTGGCACACAAACTTTATCAGCAGATATAATTTTCTCTTTCATCTGAATATTTGTGGGCTCCTTATAACGCTATTTTATAAAGAACACGCTGCAAAAGATAAAATTAGCCAGACATCGAAGAGCAAATATGTATCTATATTTATAGATCTATGTGAATATGCTTATTTGGTTATACATGCTTAGCAAACAACTATGCATACTCACTCACAGGGACTATTTAGAGTTAACCTGAACCTAACAACAGGTCTGGGACTGGGATGAAGCCAGCGTACCTGGGAAAAAGCCAATGCAGGAACAGAGAGAACATTTAGTTTTCACAGAGAAAGGCTCCAGCTAAGAGTTGCACCATGAACCCTTTTGCTGGGTTCAAAACAAGACATTTAAAAGCAGCTTTTACATACAGAAGGATTAAAGTAAATACAACTGATGATATCTGATGGAAGTGCAAATTGCAGCAGCTTTGTTCCAGTGAGTATCCTGTCTGTTCTCACATGTGATTATTTATCTTTCCTACTTCCCTCTCACATTCTTCAGATCCAGATATCGCAGACCAGGGTCAGGTTCTGGTGGTTGTCACAGCTTCTGTTGGCGGATTCTCCCTTTTGGTCATCCTCACACTCTTCCTTCTCATCACTGGACGGTGAGAAATCTCCTTTTTTTCTCTGGTATTGCCTCATCAACGCCAGACCATGTCCACATGTGTGCAGCCACATGCAAGTGCCTTTCTTGCTCATAATCTCAAGAGTATTGCTACAACTAGAACTCTGTTAATGGACATTTTTTCCGCCACCAAGCAGACACTCTTATTTTCCAAATGGCTGAACCAATTTTCTGCCTAATTACTCAGCTTGTAATGCATGTACTACCAGTTAGCTCCGTTCCATTAACCTCCAAAGGCTGGCTCAGACTCTTGTCTTTAGTCCGCCTCTGGTTCACAGCATTTTGCCATTAGTGGGACATTTTAATAAACAATGAAAAATGACCAGAAAGTCCAGTAGTTTATCCAGATTTACACCTAATTGTGATCCAAGCTGAAATTAAAAAAAAATCTCTGATCTCACTATTTCTCGAAAATCAACTGGAACTATCTCAGATCAGAAGTGGGAGCAGTGGATTTGGCTTTACAGAAAATCAGCACTGTTAAGGGTAGACCTAACTATATGTATTTAACTTGCACAAGGTAATGCAAAACTACTGCATTCCACTTAAAACTAAATCTGTGTGAGTGCTTTTACATGATGCCCATAGGATATCAGCTAACACAGCCTCAAGAAGATTTTTTATATATTTCATCAAAGATGGCCATAAATCTGTGAATGAATGTGGGTAATGTGTTGTATCAGGCTTTATACCTGCTCTACAAACCAGCTATTTTAACCCTGAATTGACTGTTTAGAGGTAAACTTTTTGACCGTTTTGCAGAAGGTGGGCTATTACAACTTTCAGTTTGGAAAATCAGTTTTTTATTATACATTGTTTTATGGACTATGTTTTATGTTACATTCATTGTTATCATATATCATTTCAGTTTAAGAAGTTTAATGACATTTGTTAAAATTAAATTCAATTACAGTAAACTAGTTTTATACAGTGTCCCCTGTTAGTGAATGTAATCTCAAGCCCTTTAAAAAGAAAGTTAAAAAAATCATAGCAGTCATTTCAGTCCAGTTCTATCCAGAAATAGTAAAGATCCAGTTCTTAGATATTCATTGATCCTCTTAAATATTCACTTTAATTTAGTTTCCCTTCCTGTACAGAACATGTGCAAAGCAGCAGTGGAATGGAAAAATTCTTTTAACAGAAACCTCCAGCAGAACCAGATTCTGGGACTTTGATTATGTGGTTAAAGAGTCAGAGGACAGGAAAGAGACACAAATACAGCAACTAAAGCAACCTTACACTTATAGGTTTAATAATAAAGGAAAGTTTTATATCCAATCTGAAAGATGAAAGACCGTCTGCTTCCTAAACCCAAGTGAGGAGCTCCACAACAGAGGAAGCTGAAGGCTTTCCCACAGTTTTACTTTTAGAAACTGTAGGCGCTAAAATTAAGCTTGCAGCGAGAGCAAAATGCTCTGGTGGGAAAAAATTTAAGATAAGATTAAGGTTGGTCATTAAGAGTTTTATATGTCCAAAGAAAAAAGTTAATTTCTATTTTCTATTTTCAATTTGAAGAGAAACTGCTGCTGAGTTTCATCAATTCTCACAGC
>JAVQJG010115438.1:0-11086 GCA_036024015.1 Craterocephalus amniculus | reverse complement strand
GTGTGTGTGTGTGTGTGTGTGTGTGTGTGTGTGTGTGTGTGTGTGTGTGTGTGTGTGTGTGTGTGTGTGTGTGTGCTGAACTGTACCAATAACTATAAATTATGAACACAAATGTAATTATATTAGGATCTGGACCATAAGATTTTCTATTTCAGTTCTATGATGAGTTAATATTTCATGTTTGGCGTCAAGAATCAATCGATAAAACTGTTACAAAGTGAGCATTTCCAAACTACTGAGCTCAGCGCTGTTCTTTTGTGTTTAAAATATATGTCCTTTATTTATACCCTGTTTTGTTTTTAATTGTTCCATAAATTTTACATGTTTTTGTTAACTAGTATAATGCATGAAGGCCTAGCTTCATAAAATCTAATCTCCACTGCATGAGTATATCTCACTGATTAAGCCTACTGTACGTGTTCAGACACAGATTCCATTAATTAAAACAATCACAGTAGCTTTTTCCCCTTAACAGAACCCCACCTCTTCTCAGAGTCGCTTCTCCTGATTAGCTCATCGCTCACTCTGAGGATGTACAGCCCAGCCTCTTCCCGCTACAGATAGCTATGATCGCTGTGACCTCATCAAACATGCTTATGCAATGGCCCAATAGAAGGCATTGATCGCTCTCTGGGATTGATTCGTTCTGCTCTCCCCCGGAAGGAAGTGGAGCAGGGGTCAGGTACTCTGGTGGGGCAGATCTGTACAGTGACGCTGTGAAGTGGAAAGTTTTTCCATTTCCATTCTAATTCCTGTTTCATTGTGTGTGTGAGGCTTTTGAGATGATCATCAATATCAGTGGGAATCAGATGCAACCAGAGCTGTGATATTAAAGAAGGAAAACAAGGGAGGAATAAGACATCCTCAGAGACTCAGGTAGACATTACATTATTTGAGTTGAGAAGTATTCCAGCTAAAAGCAGCTCTTTGAAGACCATTTTCAGGTAATTAGTGGCACTCTGCCGCCGCCATAGGCCGTCCCCTGCCAATACTTTGTGTAACCCGCACTAATAAAAGTGAACAAAAAGAGGCAAGAGCAAAAGGCTGGCGAGGTCTTTATTATGTGCGTGGGAAGGTGTGTGAGAAATGATTAGGATTCACGGTCAGGTGGAAAAACGGGGCTTTCCGTCAAGTGGAACTAAGATATGCAGCATATTTAGCAACCTGGCTGTGTGTGTACGTGTGCGGGAGGGAGTTTGGGCAAGAATGAAGTCAGCGAGAGGCAAGAGGCATCTTTCAACAAGGACTGGGAGAAAGGAAGATTTCTAAAAGATTTTCCGCTCTACCAGAGAGAGGCAGAGCGACAAATGGGAGTGCAGAAGAAAAGAGAAACAGTGATCATGTTCTCTGGCAGTCCATTAGTGCGGCTGCTAATGGATGCAGTGAAAAGGTGAACCGGGCAACCAAACAGGCAAGTGCTCTGTTTGCCTCAAGGTGTATGTTTTTCAGTAAACAAATATGAAATGTGTGACTAAAAAAATAAATGGTGGGAATTATCATTCAGATTTATTATCAACACTAATAATATAGAGTCGGTGCTGTGCTTTCCTTTAAAGCCCAGAAATATAAGCAAATGATTCTTTGTAATAATGCTAAAGTGTTTGATACCATGTACTTATATTTGTGTGTGTGCTTGAATAGGACTGCACCCTCGCAGGGTTTCACATCCCTAAAGGCCATGGCGCAATCTACATAAGCCACTCTGTCCACCGTGACCCAGAGGTTTTCCAGCATCCTGATGACTTCCTGCCGGAAAGATGGAGCGGAAGGTGAGGCTGTCAGGATGTCCTATGCTAGTTAGAATATTCAAATCATGGCCATGAATCACAAAGCGCACCAGGGATAACTTACAGGGAACATTCCAGCGACTGTGCCTCCCGTGTTGCACACAAACCTGCATCCGGGAAGAACAGTGATCTTTTATGTGCACATTTCTTTCTGCAGACAGAAGGCCAGCAGTAAGCACTTCTTTTAATACAATAATTTAACAACATTTTGAACAATGACTTTAATTGTTGTGTTATATTCAATAAACTTAACTACCTAACAAAGCATCAGCCAGAAGTCCCTTGTTTGCATGGGCACAATGTTCAAAAAATATTTTCCCATGAAGCGAATGTCCTGTATCATACTACACCAGTGTGTTAACATTTATTAATTATGATTTTATAAACCACAGACACGCCATGAACATAGATGTTGTGGGAGATAAAGATGCTCTGTGAAACACACTTTCAGAGAAATATCTGTTCTCAAAACTATGTGAGCGATCAGTAATGCTGAGCAGTGGATCACAGGATTAGGAGGCATGGGACATTACATTAATTTATCATCAACCTGTAAGGAACATGTTCCCCGCTTTTTATATTAAATTATATAAATATCATATTAAATTATCCATGAAATCAATCATTTAATTTTGCTTTGCCTTGAACAGACAAAGTCGTGCCATTTTGAATCTGCATCTTTCAAAAGTTTAAAGGGAAAAATATGAAAATACAAGAACGAAAGAAAGAAAGAAAGAAGTCTGCATTCATTTGCAATTTTGTTGTCATGTACTCATTCGTTTATACTTGTTCCAGCCTGTGAGTTCATTGGATTGGAAACGATCAGCCATCAGCCAGAGTGTCTCCAAAAACCCTTGGAAAACCAGTGTTTGAATATTTAGAATAGTTTGTGGAGGATTAGTGAGATTCTTGGTGTGAAACTTTGAACAGCATCAGTGAGACAGCTCGGCCTTGCTGAGCATTACCTGCGTTGCACCATCCACCCATTCCACTAATTGTGACATCACACATGCCTACATATAATCACACACTGACCATTAGCAGGAGTAAGAGGGAGGAAG
The DNA here is from genome assembly GCA_036024015.1 of Craterocephalus amniculus. NCBI lineage: Eukaryota > Metazoa > Chordata > Actinopteri > Atheriniformes > Atherinidae > Craterocephalus > Craterocephalus amniculus. Next base: position 8,238 of record JAVQJG010115438.1, on the reverse strand, counting down.
CTTTCAGCACGATGACACATCTAGGAAATGTGTCTTAAAAAGCAATTTTCATTAAACCACAAAAAAGAAAAAGTAGGAAGATACAGGATATTCCTCCATGTGCATTAGAGCATAGCTACTTTTCAGACATTTGGAGCTAAATCAATCTGACAGGCTCGGAATAATGTGTGTTAAAAGTGTTGGCCTAAACAAACATTAGGATTTTTCTAATTGCCGACCCAAAGCCGCAGTATTAGACTTGTACAGCAGATGCTCTGATTACTTTGCCTACAGAATAAACAAACAGCCGGGGCTGAGGAGAGGTGGGACGGTAAGTCAGAGGACTTATTTCTCACCCATTTTAGTTTCAATGGTTGTTTTATCAGATTGCCAACATTTATCAAATGGAATTGGGATTTTTATTAGGGCTGTCAAAATGAACCTATTACTCCAGGGTAACCCAAGCTGGTTTACGTCACCCACCTGGCTGTACCTAGCCGATGCTGTACTAAACAATTATTTTGCATTTTGTTGTCCTTTCATTGCACATTTTTCTAATATTCAGCTATTTCATGCACTTAAATTAGCAGATTTTTGTAAACAAGTGTTATACCGTTAAGATGCTCGACGACTACACAAAAGAAATGTGGCATTGATTGACCTTATAAGTACTGTCAAGTTGCTCCACAACGACGTAAATGTAACGGACATGTTTGTTTTAAACAAGTCTAAACGCACAATTTCCTGTTTACATAGATTGAGTGCAGATACGGATGTGTAACTGTTGCTGCATAATCTATCTGCCCTGGGGTAAAACAGACACTAGTTTTATCTGACAGCAAATGCGTGTTCAGAAAGCGATGACCCAGCAGCCCCTTCTTCTACCAGTGATCAGGGTTGTTTGGCATAATTATATTAAACTGCAACCAGCTTCACGGTGATGTGCTGCTACTTAATCCTGTTGTTAGTTGCTAATATCTGTATGACAGCAGCCAATGCAAACAGATTAACAGCATCATAAACCTGACTGCATCATTTTTGCTTTCACATTTCCACCGTATGTCTTTAACTTCTGGATATTAGCAGCTTCATCTGGCTCATTCCCTGATTCAGTCTCTCTGTCAGCCCTTTACTCTGTGAATCTGTCTCTTCCATTCACCTGTTTGTTCTCATTCATGCTCATTCACTCAGGCAGCAGAGGAGAGGGGGGAGCAGAATCTTTGAATGTGTGCTTCTGCTGCCATGGAAACTCATCACCTGCCACCATCTTCACCAATAGGGATTCCCTGTGTGTGTGTGTGTGTGTGTGTGTGTTTGTTTGTGTGTTGGGGGAGCAGCTGTTTGCTTCACCGTGATGCCTTTTAGAGTGTGATAGGGTAGAGAAATGAGGATCCTTTTTTGTTGTTGTTGTCTCTCTACACTTGCATCTATTTCACTGATTCTTACCGTGTTAAATTGTGAGAGAAAAAGAAACCACTTTTTGCAGCTAACACAAATATGTGATTTTGTCGTATTTGATCTGTAAAAAAAGGCTAAATTAAAATAAGTAAATAAATAAATGTCAGATATCTGCACAATGTACTCCCTGATGATGTTCCCATTATAGACACAAGCTTAGCTTGTCAATGGGGGCCATTTTTTAGGTCGGTAATAGCAGCACTCCGATAAGAAAATCTATGAATGAATAGACAGGTAGTTGCTGCCATGGTAACTGCCGACCTCACACCTATTTTTACCAATGGGGATTCCCTCTGTGCTTCCCGGGTGATTCGGCATGTAATGTGCATCGTGCAGGATGGGGTGGTGTCAAGGAATGAATCAGAGATTCTCCTTTAGGCAGTATGATGCAGAAATCCAGAAAGTGCATTGAGTGAAACTGTACAAAATAAAAAGACAATAAGCAAATATCTCAAATGTCCAGATATGCAGCATATGATCATTTCTGCATGAGAAATTAAAGACAGATCTTATATAATTGATCATTCTACCGTCAGTTAATTCCATCAAAGACTAGTCCTGTTGCAGATTTCCTTATAAACCTGAAAAACTACGCCGTTGTCACATTTTGCACACAGCACGATGATTGTCCTCAGTAAGAGGCCACTAAAGGCGTAGAGGATGTTAACCACAGATCTTTTTTTTGCTCAAACTAGATTTCCCCTCAGGTTTGATGGAGATGCTTCAGCTTATGAGTATCTTTATGGATCTGTGCTTGCTTTACGTTCTTTCATTTATCGTCCCATCTCTTTCTCCTTCCTATCTCCATCTGTCAGTCTTCCTGTAGACCGCTTTCCTGTCTGCTGTGATGGTTTCCAGGCTCCTTTTCATGCCACCTGGCTCTTTAATTTAATGACTGCAGTTCTGTTATATAACATGTCAACCTACAATCATCACAGTTTCATCAGTTTTTTTTAATTTTATTTTTTAGGTTGTTGTTTTTTGTGTCTGTCTCTCTGTGTATGTGCTTATGTTGTCCCAGGGTGGATACACATTTATATGTGTGTGTGTATGTGCTTTTTCAGTTGGAAGCAAATGATGTAGCTGGCAAGTTAACATCCCATCAGCCAAACGCCCACACACACATTCAGGCCTCAGATAAATGGCTCGGAAATGCTACCAAAGCACAGATAAAAATCTGAGCTACTGCAGGGGACTGTTCTGTTGGTTTCAGATGAATTTGAGAGCAGGGGCTTTCCTTCTTGTGTAAGCCCTTCCACCCACCTCACCCAAAAACGAAAACAAATGAATACATATCTGTTCTCAGGGAGTGGGAATTTTTAAGGTTTTATGCATTTGCATGACTTTTTATAAATAATACACACTAGCGTGACTTGCAAATGTCAACATTTGTAGTATTTTTCATCATTGCCACCTACAGTACAGTACAGTACATAAGAATGTTTGTTATTGGGTTTAATTTGGTGTTATCCTTAAAAAAGTAAAAGAGAGGTCCAGAACAAGCAATAAAATTGTTATATCCTGTTAAACAACATATGCTGTCTTTAGTTATGACACTATTGGAGTTTGACCTACTTGGTGGAGAAACAGGATCCCTTCACGCTAAATATCATCACTCAGCAAAAACAACATTTTATTTGGGTCTCACTAGATAAGGTTGCTTATATTTTCAATGTTTCTTTCACTGCATTTCTAAAACGCCTCATTCCAGACAACTCGGGACCGTTTTTTTCTGTGGATGATATTACAAATTTTGAGTGGATTTTAAAAAAGAAATTTATGCTTCAAATTCCTTTTTATGAACAAAAAGTGGCAAAAACTCAAAGCTATTGTAGAAATTAAGCAAACAAAGCATTTATTTTCTAATATCTTGTTCTAAACATGTCCATAATGGTTCATCTGTGATACACGATAGGGTTGATGTTTGATTTTTGTGCATTACTAAAACATTTTGCTGTCATTAAAGCAACATTTTCAAATGTATTTGTACTTACAAGCATTCAGTGTTTGACCTACACTAGTAAGCAGTCAGATTGCTCCCAGTTTTCTGAGTGGCAGCCGAAGCTTAAAGCTACTCAGACTGGGGCCACACAATGTTAGAGTTTACACCTAATTACTTCTGCATCACGCAATTGTTAGCTTTATCACCCTTTACTTATTACTCTCTCAACCGCAGGACATCAGTGTAGCAACGTGGTCCACGGTGCATTCCCCAAGGGTCACATGTGACACCATGTTGAAACACAGACCCAGTTGCAAAACAACACATTAGTGTGAAACCCAACCTCCTAAAAGAGAAATCCACTTAAGTCCACATGAATTGACCTGCAAGCAAAAGCAAACGTTTTTTCGGATGATTTCCAGTTTGTTTGCTTTTCCATACAAAGGCATCTTTATGTAAACTGCTAGTTAATCTGATTGACCTGTGACTCAGCATGTCAGATCGCCCCATCCCATACTTCATAGTAGGAAAATGAATTATGACTGGACAACAGATTTTTCCCCTCTGATTAGCTTCCCATCCACTGAAATAGCTTTATCCTGCCTGCACTACACTGTACATGGCTTCCTATCCCGATGTCTCAGTATAACAGGACTCCATCTTCCTGTTCAAAAATGGACCTGATAGTACATTAAACCGGTAGCGAATGCTAGCAGCAACAGTAATATTCTCCCTCCTCTCACTTACAAACCATCTGACACTGTTTCCAGACTCTACACATCACTGATGCTTCCTGTTTGCCTTTAATCAGAGCTCAGGTTTCAGGAAGACAGGATACATTAGACTCAAGTGGCATGAGATGTCCGGCATCAGCAGGTTATTGACTGAAAGCTCGAAACAAGCAGCATCTATTTAAGTGTAAGAGAGACTCAGACCATCAGTTGGCTTTATGATTTTGTCCACCTTTAGATTTACTTAACGAGAGCCACGTCCACGGGGAGGAAGGTGTTTTGGTTGTAAATATGATTTCACTCCAGTCGGAGTCATGTTTTTAGTCCTTGACCTTCGAATATTTCCTGTGAAGCTTGTGATCATTACAAACACTGAAGCAGTCATGTGTGTTTTGGTTTTGACATACAAACATTTGTGCCACTGTCAAGCTAGGTGGAGTAGAAAGAGACTTCAGCAGAAATGGAATTAAATGTCTGGAAATTAGTTGTTTAAATGTTTAATGTCAAATTGATACAATTTTGTATGTAGAACAATGTTCATAGGAACTACGAATGCATACCACATATGACTGTCTTTCTTTAGGTAATTATGAAAATGAATACCAAATAATCCTTATAAGAGGTGTGTTGTGTAAATGCTAGTATCAAAAAACATTAAAACTGAAGGAATAGATAGTGATCTAAGAAAAGGAGCACTTTAATTAAGATCCATAAAGGCTAGTATGATAGTACTACAAATAAGTTGCCATGGGATGTAGCAAACTTTGTCATTTGTAAAGGTTTGATAAACATTTATCATGTGATTTCCACTCTGACATGTGTTTATCACATGACCGATGTCACATTTGCCTGGGGGTGACAAGGCTTTCACAGTTTTATTACGGGTGGTCATGAAGCAGGCATTATTCTGCTGAGCCACTATGAACAACAACAGTTAAAAAGCTGAAAAAAGGTGAAAATGAACATTTCTCAACACGGTTTAAAGTTCTATAACACTTTACATTTGAAAGGAATTTGTAGTTATGACACTTTTGTTAACAAAGCCCGTCTCAAACTATCTTCTTTTGCATCCACAGGAATGCAGGTCAAGAGCACTTTCTATGTTCCTTTGGTAACGGGCCCCGGAGCTGTATTGGAGTAAAGCTCACCAATGTCTTCTTAAAGGTGACAAAGCTCAAGACAATTTAATACACAATCACATAAACATACATACATACTTATAGCTTAATAGTTTACTTATAGTAGTAGTCTCTGTTTCAAACAAAACTCAGGTATATCTCACCCCGTGTCAATTTTTTTTTAAATTCCTGACTCAAGAGGTAATATTTATTGTGTAAATCCAAAAGGAAATGTTCTACTCTGAGCTGGTTAGCTTTCATCCGGAGGTCAGTAAAACTATATAGGTGTTGCAATGTGTTTATCACCGAGGGAACATTATGAGATCATATCAGCTGCTTTATCTTTCTGTGAGGTGCACTGGTAAAATGTTCATCACGACCCAGCTGCGGCCCACAGCCTAGACTTGAGCAATTGTGGTTGTTGTCATCGTGGTTCATTGTAACGAACCTCTCGCCCACGCACACCCAAGCACAAAAACACACACTTATAAAAAATTTAAAAAACCCTAAGAGAGAGGTGAACCATCCTGCAGTAAATAGAGCGCTGCTCATGGGAATGACAAAACGTTTGGCTGTAAGTTTGTGTTTGTGTGTGTGTGTGTGTGTGTGTAAGAGCGTGTTTATGTATTTGTTTATTAGAATAACTAAAAGGAGAGTTGTGTAGTCACCACCTTCCAGTCCCCATGGCTGCATTCACTATAGCCATCACTGGCTGCAAACTCATCTATCCCCCTGGAAGTGTGTATAGTTGTCTGCAAACTGATTCATCTCCTTCCATTAAAAAAAGGCAAAATTCTTGATAGTAATTCAAATAACTGGATACTGAAAAAATTTTTATAAATGTAAATTTGCTAAATTCTTATTTAGAGAAATAGGACATTCTTTGATTTAATTTGATTGAGTTAAAAATATTATTTAAAAAAACCAAAAAAAACAATACGGTCCTGGACCAATGAGAGCACTTTGCTCATGAGCAGTGGGCCAGAATATGTGCCAAGAGGTGTAGAAGTCTATTAGAGAAAACAAGTGATTGCACTGATCGCCTCGAAAGACTGCTCAACAAAATATTATCTTACGAGTGATGTAACTTACATTAATTTCTCAAATTTTTGCTTGTTTTTCAAACATTTTTGAACCATTTTGTGGCATTATTGAACCACTACTCAAAAACAAAGTCATGATTTTCATTAAAATGTTATATATTATTTAGTCAATTTCGGCTTATTGGAGTGACAGTGGTTATATTTTTTCTCCTTTAATGGAAAGGAACAAGTAATTTTGCACACAACTGTATGTTTTAACAACATGATCATGTGATTGAGTAATGGGACAACACCAACTTGTTAAATATATGTTTACATAGATGTAACCGAAAATTCAGGGGGGTAGTTTACAGTAATTACAGCTCAATGAAATTAAAGCTACTTTTTCAAAAGGATTAAATGTGTCTAACATAGTCTCTTAATAGTGTTGCAGATTTGTCAGATTTACTTCTTTTCAGCTTTAATTACAAAACAAAAGGCCCTTGATTTAGAGAGTAGAATGCTAGACTAAAACATTGGCTTAGCAGTACGCTAGAAATTTGTCGGGCTGAAATAGTGTCTCTGATGTATGGAAGTAAATTTGTTCCATCAGATTTTGAAATTTATAAGCCCTTTGAATTTCATACAGTGACATTTCATACATTAAATTAATGTATGTGAATTTTTAAAATCTGAATTAAACTTTTACATTTTTCTACATTATATTTTATCTACTATTTGTTCAGTGTTGTAATTTCAGAAGTCAAAATTGGAAGATGAAAATTTCAAAGGAAAAAAAAAATCTTTCGATTAAAGTGCCTTTCGGTGGCTGCAAGTGTGACTTCATTTGGAGACACAGTCGATAGTGAATTGGTAGCGTGTAGGGGTGGTTTGGGATTGGGCCATAGACGTATGCTAAATGTCATATGATCGAAGGAGCAGGATTTGATTGGCTGAATGCCGGTTCAATGTAGTCCTGGATTGACTCGTTATCATGGTTGCCCGGATGTGAAAAGTGACACTGAATTTTAACCACCGAATTTGGCCTGTTAAATTTGGGCATCTGATTTTTTTTCTTTGAATTGTTTTAAATCAATTTTTTTTCTTAGAATTTTGTATGACCAACTTTTTTTACTTTGCTGTATGAAATGTAACTGTATGAAATTCAGAGGCTTAAAATTTCAAAATCGAATGGAACAGATTTACTTCCATACTAATGGGGTTTTAAGTATATCCATAACATTTGTTTTCAATCTGTTAGTATTTTTTATTAAAAAAGATAGTATCAAAATATCTTTTACATAAGAATCCTGTGAGTCAGGCTCCATATTCTTGTCCACTTCCTCACTTTTATGAGGTGATGAAGCAAGCAAGAAGAAGAAACATTGTGACCCAGTTTGGATATTTAGCCGACAAACTGGTACAACACATGTTAGACTTTTATTAATTCAGCCAAGGTGCTAAAATCTTCGCGTATTTAAAGAAGGCCGGTTAAAGGTGCTAAAATATCTCTTGACACAGTCGCACAGAAGAGTGGCTTCCATGTTGTTGTTAAAATAAATGAACAAAACAGGTACAAACATGTATTTTTTTACATATAATGCTGTGTCTGGTCACAGAGATAACAAGACATAACATTCATTAGATAACATTAGAAAGCAATTTTTTTCTTACATAAAACACTAAAACCTTTTTTGTGAAGGTAACTAAACTGACTCACATATTTTTCTTTGCTTGCAATGACCAAAACAAACAAAATGAAGTTGGTGTGATTTCCACAGCAGTTGTTTAACTTTGCAGTTTTTTTCAACAAACAAGGCAAGAAAACCCAATGAGGGAGCAAAGGGAAGAAAGCGCTAGTCACCTAGTGTAATACCCCTTTCACACTGGTCAAAAAACCCGTTTAAACCCGCGTTCAATCGGCTTTTGGTGGCGATGTGAAAGGCTCAGCGACCCGCGTCGACCCGCGTCCATCGACTCGGCAAGCG
>JAVQJG010115434.1:0-10339 GCA_036024015.1 Craterocephalus amniculus | reverse complement strand
GAAGGAATGGAGACCAGTTGCGACGCAGCAGTTCGGAGCACGTTGCAGCAAGTGATGCGTTTACTGACCCTCGGACAAAATAGGAAATGTCATACACTATCGAATAACCTGGGTTACACACTGTTTTAAGGACCCATTGTGCACCATGCTGAGGTATGCCATGTTTTCAGCAAAACCACCTTTTTTTTGCAAAAATCCTTTTTTTCTCCATCAAACTGTGTTAATTTTGGTATTTCTCACAGATGCAGCTAAGTATAAATAAGAAAGAATGATGCATCGGTGACAGGCTGCCAGTAACAAAGAGCGGTGCTAAGTGGATTAAAAACAATACACATTCCTCTGTAAATGGTCAGCTACATGGACTAACAGTGAGAGAAAAAGCAGAGAATGTCCAAACAAAACTGTTTCAGGGTTTCAGAAAGTTTGAAAATTAAAAAGATACAAAAAGAGAAGAGAAATATGAGCATGTGAGCTGGATTAAAACTTTTGTTTAGGACAAAACAAAACTCATAATTGAGATATAAATATCATACATAAGCAGTTTAACTAAAGAATACTCAGCATTTAACTTCCAGTCTGCCAACTCAGCCCTCAAACCGGCAGACATATATTATGAAGCATGATGCAGAGCAGCATGACAAGCCGAGAGCATAAAAGCATCTCTGCCAGCATCTGTCAGGAGCAGCGAGCAGGGAGCAGGTGCAGCAGTCATTAGGACCCAATAAGGGATGATGATCGGCTTCGTGGAGGAGGTAGAGGCGGTAAAACAAGGAGGTCATGAAGGAGAAAAAGGAGCGATAACCAGAGGAGGCGGCGTTGTCCTCGCTGACAGCAGCATTGCTGCGACGCGCCGACAGATGGAAACGCTCCCAGAAGCCTAATCTGCCAATTTACACACTGACAGGTCTGTGCAGGTTCCAGCCAATCAGGAGCTGAAGCTCTGTCCAGCGACACCTCCTCCGCGCACACGTGGCCACATCTTCACGGCGTAACGCACACACATCTGCTGAGGAAGGCTGCGGGCTTTCATAAGAAATTCTGTGAGTTTAGGTGAGTCTGAATATTACAGAAATCTTTGAAATGTTATTTGGTTCTTTAATAATATGGTGCAAATCAGAGATATTTTCATTGATTGTGTCAAAGCCAAAAATATGCGGTGCCTAGTCTGAGGACAGGGGGCTGGTAAAGGCTCCATGTGATTGCAAGGCGATCGTATCATATGAAGGAAGTTTACTGCTTGCTGGCTCAGGCATGAGCTGTTTTTGTTTTTTTCTGCTCACAAATTGCAAACTCATAACGAAATGAAAGCATCTGTGGAACCACGCGTTGGAGTTGTGAGGACAACTGTGTAAATACCAGAATTAATGCTACTGAGGACTGAATGAAGATGGCACACATCAGGTCTATCAGAAGGTTAGGATTTGTGAGATCAAAGATGATTTCATTATTGTTTCCATTGCCCTGATGAGCATCATTTCTTCTCTGAAACAAACAACTCAAATGAGCTGATAAACTTTTATATTTACTGCAAATTCTTGAATTTTTTTCTATTTGTGAAAGCCAATTATAAAACCGTTTTTATTTTTTGCATCCTCTCAATACGAACCATAACCAGCCGTGTAAACCGGCACCCTGCCCTACAAACCCTCAAAATGTTTACAGTACTTAACATTTCTGTTATAACCAACCAGCAACCTCCAGCTGAGAAACATGAAGCCCATTCAGAAGTGCCGAAAACTGCAGTTCCCCCCTCCTCCACTAGGTGCTGCTGCAAAACAGAGCCAATCCCCACAGACTCGCATGTTAAAAAGAGCAACTTTCCAGCAGAACGAAACATGTTTACAGCCTGGTACAAAAACATTTCAGCTTTAAAAGCTCAGCTTTGCCTTAATGACACCTGTGGGGGGAGGAAAAACAGTCTGACTCATTCCTTTAGATGTTATTTCATCCTAAAATTCTTCATAATCAGGGGCGTGTCCTTTTGATTGACAGGTGCCAGATATCCGGGAAAACGAGGCTCACCTGGTTTTAAGCCTCCTCCGTTTATTTTACAGTCTGTGGTTGTAACATGCTGCCCTGCCTCCTCCCATGGCTCCCGTGGCTGAGCACATCAAGTCTTGCCTTGCAAGTCTTTGCTCAAATATCAATGAAAGTTTCATCGTTTCACTCATACTGCTCTCTTTTTGACCCCTGTGAACGTTTTTAGTTATAAAAATGAAAAATAAAGCCGAAGGCTCAGGTAGCTTCATGTGAAGCTTGTTGAATAAGCAGGAAGGTCAGTTTTTTGTTCACCTGAATATGTTTGTGTCGGGTCACTGACGTGTACTTTCTGCATGAATACACCTGAACACAACCCTCTAATCGAACGATGCTGGATAAATTATTTAAATCCTTTTACCGTTATAAAACCCCACAGGCGTGTATCATGCATGCGGTTGTGTTTGGTTGCCCGCTGCAGCTCTGGAGTCCCACCTGACAGCATCAGAAACTCCGAGCTGAACATGGACAAGGACCTGGTGGCGTTCCGGCCCTCCGAACGCATCCCGGCACTCTGATATCCGTCTGCAGCTACTCCCTCTCCCTCTCCCCTCGCTGTCACTGAGCATACTTTCATCCCTCCCTGAGGGCCATCAATAATGCAGCATGGAGCTCCTCTAGAAGTGTGTGCACACACATCCAGTATAAAGAAACACAACACACACACACACACACATACACACAGACACACAGAGAGGCTGGGTTCAGTCGGTGTCCCCTGTGTGATTTATAGACGGGCACTGTAAGGGGCTCCTCCGGTGGAGGCATTATCATGCAGGCAGGCACATCTGCAGACATCAATAAGTGAGGCGGGGAGCCCAAAAGGTCTGAGGGTCTCCGCCGTGGGGCCCCGGAGTCAGCAGGGCTCCTCTCAGACTGTCACAGCCTTTCAGGAGGAGATCCCACAACAAACAGGACCCGCTGGTCGCTGCTGCTCCGCCCCTGTCAGTCAGAGAGCAGAGGCCTCTCTGGGACATGAGCACGAACAGCAAAGAGGCCAAAGAGCAGCTCGACAACCTGAACACTCAGGATGATCCAGACTGGAGCTGAAACCAGCTGAACGCCACTAAACCAATAAGAGACGTTTGTCCCGCCAGCAGAGAGGATGCAAGCTGCAGCTTTATTCCAGAAGTCTGCCCCCTCTGGTGACACGTGGAAATGACGCCATGTTGTGGACGTGCATGAGCCGCTTCCACCATGACTAAGTTGGTCTGTTGGTCTGCTAATAAAGGCCACGAGGCTTTATTAGCTTGTATGCTAACTGTAGGGTTAGCGTTCCATGCTAAACACTCGGTCATCCATCATATTTAGCTCGTTGGTGAGCAGAAAACAGCTGAGTCCCGTTTTATTCCCAGAGTAGATCGGAGATCCTCCATTTACCCACAGCATGCCACGTGTTCGGCGTGGGTAACCATGGTAACAGTGGGGCGTGTGGTGCAGCCCCGGCCTCACTGGTAGAACAGGAAGATTGTTAGGAAAGGCGGGAAAATAAAAATATTTCTGGCTGACTTTGATAATTGTTGTGATAGCAGTAGTTGTCATGGTAACAGCAGTTCTCAGTAATAATCAAGGACTCCACAGAAGAAACCATCCCTCCTGTTCATCAGCAGGGTTTTCTGCCAACTCAGCTCCAGCACCGCTGTGGAACCGTGCGCTGCCATCCCGTGCGCTGCCATCCCGTGCGCTGCGGTGGCTGCAAACACTCATCCAGGCTGCTGGCCTCCCTCCTCCCTGTGGACGAGTCTCTGTCAGAGACATGAAGCCTTCATTACCATCACAGCTAATGCAGCGCAGAGCGCGCGCCATTTCCTTTTATAAGTACGCGCTGAGTTCCCCAGGAGAAGATGGCAAAGCACTGCTCATCCTTTAAGAAGCCGGCAATCACAGAGAGTCCACGGAGCAGGCCGGAGCGCCTGTCCTGAATGGCTGATGAGCCAAACTCCAAAGTCTTCCACACAGATTTTATTAAAAAATAAAATAAAATAAAGTGCCGCAGGAAAAAGAGAAGAAAAAAAGGGAATGAGCCAGCGAGCAGGCGAATGAATGGAGCGGAGAGAAAGAAAGAGAAAGAGAGTGTCAAAGTCAAACACGTGCAGTGTGCAGACTCTGCCCTGCGCATCCAAGCGAGCAGCAGACTCACAGCTCTGCAGGCCGCAGGTCAAAGCAGCGACACGTCTGTTGGAATTCCTGACTGTGATGCAGCGTCCTGCATGGACAGGTCTGCAGAGGAAGAGGACACACTCCCTCACCGCCGCTTCACTCCTTATCGCTTACAAATGACATGCTTTTCACCTTTTATTATTCTTTTATAGATTGACATTTATGAACTCCCTTTTTTTGAAAATAAGGGGAACACAGTCTGATTTAAATTTTAAAAAGGGTGTGGGGGGAACACAGTACGATAACATTATTTTAGATTGAGTTAGCAAAACAAACAACAAACACAAAGTATAAATAGATCGTATATACAGACAAGTTGGAATACTTTGAGAGTTTAAAGGAGAACTTTGCTTTTTTTAACCTGGGGTCTGTTTTCATCTTTCCTTTCATACATGTGAGTGATGGAGAAACGAACATTCAGGCAGCTAGCAGCACAGCTAATGATAAGTATCGGGCAACTGCTCCCACATAAGTTTGCCCTAAAAACGTGCTTTTTATCCACACTGAAGTGCTCTGATAGTCTCACCGCGTGTCCTTTCCCCATCACTCACACGTATCAAAGGAAAGATGAAAACAGACCCTGCAGGTGCAAAAAAAGCAAAGTTCAGCTTTAAGTAAATAATACGGTATAAATATGGAAGCCACAGCGATCCAGACGGTGGATCCTCAGAGGACTAAAATTACCGTCCAGCCAAAGCAGGGAAAACGCTTTCACCTCCGACTGTAAGGGAGACAGCCGAGAGCTCGGGGCAAAGTCCAAATATAGCAATTAAGGTTCCATCGTCATCTGAGTCCCCGTTACCAATGTCAGTGTGGCGAAGGCATCAGACCAAATTTTCTGTTGCCTCGGGCAGAAGAAAAACATGTGGCTTAAAGGGACTAAAGGCCAGATTTGTGAGAAACTAAACATGCATTTCCAGTTTATTCAAAGCTAATGGGTGGTGAAGCATTAAAAACCCCAAATAACCAGGCCATCCGCGTATCTGTCTGTTGCCTTGAAGAGGCTGTGTGCTGCATAATGCGCTGCAGTTCGGCGTCCGAATTTCCCGCGCCGTCGTGGGGATGTGACGTAAATTGACGCTTGAGCTTGAACAGAAAGAACATGGCGGCCGTAGACTCAGAAGGGATACTTATGGATGCTTCGGCAGCCACCAAACGTCTTGCATCCACTCTGAGCCCACAGAAAAGTGGCACCACGAAAAAAAAGAAGACTTTATCAGCGGCATCTCGTGAGTCGTGACAGTCTGTAGCGTGTTGGCTGGTGGCTGCAGTTACTCACAGCGCCTGTCGCTGAAGCACAGACTCAGGTTTTGTAAAGTCGCCTGAAGTCCCTGTAACTTGCAAGAGGAAGCTAAGATGATGGTGGGAGATATTCTGCATCATTTTTAATACGCTGGTGAAGTCTATGCAACACTTGTAAGTGTGTGTCATTGATCCTGTCACAGCTCCAGTGTGTTCCTTCAGCTTCCCTTTGATGGGTTGTGAACTGATGATAACGTTTGTTTTTGTTTTCGGAGGAATGTCAGTCTGTTCAGTGTCAACCTGATTCTCCTCTGCATGATGACGAGGTTTTCAGGAGGAGCCATCGACCTGCTGACAGACACCAGGAGACATCATACTGTCGGCTACATGTCTCCCAAACTCCAGCCTCCATCTCAGACGCTTTCCTCTGTAACATGGACTCATCTGTCCAAAGCTGTGGACTGAGAGGTTTTCCCGCTGAGCCTGTGTGGCTGATCATGGTGCTGCCCGAGGGCTGGAAGGTCACCACCGTTAAACAGTGGCTTCTCTACTCGGAGTTTTCCTGCCACTCTGTTGTAACAGACAGATAGTCGGCGGTTTAGCCGGGAGCCGCAGAAATTCATTAATCTGTAAATGTGTTTTTTTTTTAAAGACCCAGAGTTTTATGTCTCAGATAAATCACAACAATGAAATATAATGACAAATTATTATTCAGTTTTTCTAGATGTGTGTGGAATGGATTAAATCTGTGAGGAGTCAGAGAGATAAGCTGGAGGAAGAACAGATTACACGTGAAATCCACATCTTTTCATCCGTAGCTGCTTCCGATTCATACGCAGCACATCAATAAGCTTTTAATTGTAAAAGAAGCCGTGTTGGGGGGATGATTGGAGGGGGGGGGGCGTACGGGCAGGAAATCTGTGGGATTTACAGCTTAATCTGCTTAGGCACTTCCCCGTCGGCCGGGCTGCAGACTGACACTGAGAGGAGAGCTCACGCTTTCTTCGCCCAGCTGTCAGGAGCTGCTTGCTACCAGATCGATAGCACTCTTTTTCCTCCTCCACCTCTCCGTCTCCCACCCACTCCATCCCAGCCGGCAGCTAAATCAATGAATCCTGAAGCTTATTAGCAGGTTCAAGCGCCGGTCATTTCACACAGCCAGCAGGCTTTTTTTACACTTCACCAGTAAACATGATCATGTTTGCTGTCCACACAAGGAATTCTAAGAATGTGGCGACAGAGTGATTTTTACTCTGATTAGTGAGGAAGCAGCAGATCGTCCCCATGCCATGGTAACTAAAATGTTTCATGCATGTCTGGATTTTTCCTCGTTTTAAGTTTAGTTTGAAATTTCTGGCCATTTATGAAGTAGGACAAAAAACTGTCTGAGGAAGATGAAGCTGTTCCAGGAACACGTCTTCCTACCAGAATCCTCAGACATGGCGTCCCATAGGAAGACTGCACAGGACATCATCACCAGTTTACAACGGGAAGAATCCATCAATCCCCGGAGGACCAGATTCCTGAGCAGCCCGTCAGAACACAGCGACACCTTCCACTCACTTTTAAAGTCACACCACGTAACTTTCTGGCCTTAAACTTGTGTGTTTCTGACTGGCTTTGATGGCACAAGGACATTTATCCGGTACATTCCTGGAGCCTTAGCCTCTGCAAACCGGCCAAAGTTCTGCTGACCCACCTTATACACTGATGTGAATTTATTCCTTATGTTGTCTAAACATGATGACTGGCCCAGGGATGTCTGGTTTGGTGCTTTCAGTTTGGGTGTAATGCTGCCTTCATGTGCTATCGTATTTATGGTAAATACCAAAAACCTACGACAAAAGTGCACATGAACACCCATTCATGTCATAATTTCCACTGGGAAGCTGGAAAAATCTTATGATCCCCAAGTTGCCGAGATGAGATCAACTTTGACCTTTCAGCATGGCGGAGAGCAGCGAGATGATTGTGTTTGATAAAAATTACGTTATGCTAAATGTTCTCTGCAGCTGTTTGTAGCCGACTCAATGTTGTTGCATTCATTCTTTTATATAGTATCTCCATTTAAAGTTATGTTATGTTTAAAAAGAATTGAATATTGTTTGCTTTTTGTCCACCATGTTTTTCTTCACAACAACGTGAAAAGCACTTGAACACAACGCACTGGTAGTTTCCACTTTACAGGTGGAAAGGATCATCTTTCCCACACCACATGAAGGCAGCAGCGTTTCTTTATTTAAAACTCTGTCGCAGAGTGGTTTTTATCAGATTAAGGGCCAGCGATCGACATGAGATGATTAACCTCTGATTTAACGCACTGAATTTCATCGAATCATAAAGTTACTAAAACATCTGTTGAAGTGATGTAGGTCCATGCCTTAGGCCAGTGGTTCCTGAACTTTTGGAGCCATGCTTCTGTGGCCCTCCCTTTTGTGATGACAGTAATTAATTATATATCAGACGGGTCGTCCTGCAGGATCCTCTACATATCTGTCTTCATAAATAAAGAAGATTAATGTGGATTTATGCATTAATGTGTTAAAGATTTAAGGTTTTAAATTTGGATTTATCTCTTTGTTGGTTTCATGTTGACAGGTATGACAAAAAAACTAATTTCTGTGATAAGTTTTTATATTTTTCACAATTATCTGGTGACCCCCTGAAATGATCTCACAGCCCACGTTTGGGAACCACTGCCTTAGACCTCTGTTCAGATGAGTGAGAGCTGAAAGGTTTTTCTTTCTTTCAATTCTTCAGAAAAAAAGTAGTTTTTTAATAAAGTGAAACATTGTTATAAATATAAGCATGAACCGAGTTCCTCTTACAGCAGAGTGAACTCAGTTCCCAGCAGGGTGGAACTAATTCCTGAGGCCCTTTACGGTTCTACAGTGCTGATAAGTTCAGCTCTTCATTTCTGTCTGGGTTCCTGAAATAAGTTTATATTTACCTGCGAATGCAAAACTAATTCCACAAACGTTTTGATGCTTCTTAAATGTTACAGAAGTTATTTATAAAACCCATAAACCAGATTTTATCCCCAAAAGGACATTACAGACGCTAAAACGGAGACATTTTATCATTTCATGGAAAATGTCTGTTAAAAGAAGCAAAAAAGGCTGGAAAAGTCATGGATGACGTTTGACATTGAATTGGGTTAATCGGCAGCAGGTCAGTAAGAAAAGGAAGATTTCAGGAAGGAGGACCCTCTCAGATGTAAGGAAGGGAGTCTCAGTTAGATGGACGCAGATGTCTTCTGTACAAGATGGAGTCATTTTTTGTCAACAATAAGGTAAACATGAGCGCTTGGTCCACACCCGACTCTAAACTTAAACTTAGATGTATGACACCAACATTATCAGCCACTGATGTGTGGAGGCATGGGGCCTAAATCAGCCGGCTCAGAAAGCCTCTGTTTTTCACAAAGTCCTCATCCGGCTGGAGGATCTGGATATAGAAACACAACGAATTGGATTTTAATTCCCTGAAAAAGACCACTCCAAAAAAAAAAATTTTTGCTTGAAATAAGCAAAAAAAAATCTGCTCTTGACAAGATTTTTTGAAATAAGACAATATATTCAAGCCTCACAAGATCTAGAAATATGCTGGAAAACTTGCTCTTCGCTTTATTTTCTTTAAGTTTTGTGTCTCATAAGTTTGTGGAGCTCAAAAGTCGTATTTCCCGCCTAATGTTTGAAAAAAAAACTCCAGTATCTCACTGACATTGGAGTTTTCGCAGTTCTGCCCTGCATCAGATGCATCTTCAGCTTCCAGGTAGAAGTGTGTTTCATCTAGTTTGGTCTCTTCAGACACACAGTGCAAACTGATTCAGTCATTGGTTTTCTGTTCCGCGTTGTGCAGTCCAGGCTGGAGGATCCTGGGTATGTCCTGGACAGGTTGCCAGTCTATCCAGTTAAATCCTCATCATGCACATCCTAACACACTCATTTTTATATGAATCAGAGAAGAAAACATCCAAACAGGCACGCCCACCAATGACGGGGGAAAAGCTTTGAACACTCCTGAGCAGGATAAAGCAGGTGCGGGAAGCAGAAGTGCATCAGATGGCAGAACCACTCAGTTTCACTCAGAACATCACAGGATTTGTAGAAATACGGACTAAAATATCCGCTGAACCAAGACTTGAAAAGCTCTCAGATACAGAAGTGTTTACACGCCATGGTACTTGAAAAAGTTTTGCTTCAAGCTCTTTAAGTTGGGTTTCAAACTGTGACCGGCTGGAAATAAGAAAGCTATTCCTTTTGAAAAAGGGTTGTGTGTTTCCTGCCGAGCTGTTCACAGAAGCAGACAGCTGATAAGGAGTCTCTCTGGCTCGCCTCGAACGAACCTGCCTTTATGCGTATTTTCCTGAATTAATGAGTCTACTTCATCACGTTTCCTTTTATAAACTGTAACTTCTACCGTTCTGCTGCTTAAATTCACTGAGATGCAGAATGATTTACATCGGATTTACTGTAAAGAAGCTGCTGTGTGTTAGAGAAAAAAAAACACTCAAAGAAGTCAATAAGCAAGCCAACAGCACCCCCTGGTGGTGAGATAGGAAGGTTCAGAGGTAAAACAGCATGAGACTGAAATTTACCCCTTCTATATGGAGTTTATCTAAAATAATATAAAGACGCAAATAAAAAATGTACATTTCGTTTAAGAAAATGTTTAAAAAGTGTTTTGGAGTCCAGCTGGTAGCCACCACCTCTCTGGACCTGAAGGCAAGACAAGTTTATCTGTATAGCCCATTCCATGTACATGACAATTCAAAATGCTTGTTACGACCCAGTTGTGTCTAGGCCTAGGGGTCGTAAACATAAGAGAAAGAAAAAGGAAAAAGTGTAAAATCAAGGTATTTATTTACAATAATATATACACAGGCCATGGCCTCAAA
>JAVQJG010115420.1:0-10114 GCA_036024015.1 Craterocephalus amniculus | reverse complement strand
ATATTATTAGACTGCAAAAAATCTATGAAATCCACCTACAGGTCCACACCAGCTCACCAAGGCAGACCGGGAAATGGAAAATGTGAAACTGAAGATTACAGAAGCCAGAACATTACAACAAAAAGTTTTCAGCCAATGAGGCAACATTTAGTTTTTAAAATTTAAAAGCATTGTTTACGTTGTGATGCATTCTGGGTAATGATGTCACATGGCTGCTGCCGTCTCAGCCCCAATATAACAATAATAATAACTGTTCAGTGTGTTCAGTTTACAGTATTACTGAGTGAAGAAATATGTGACAGTGTACTTAGAGATGAGGATGATGATGGATGAAGAGGACAGAGTGGAGAAAAATACCAGCAGCTGCGCGCTGCTACCAACTCAGGCAGCATCTGCTTTTGAAGAGCTCAACTTCCTGTCAGCAGCTGTTTCCAGAGAGCATCAAACATATCCTAACGTAATTCTTATACATCAACCATTGTTTTCCACGATCTCTTTACACTCCGAGCCACTCCTCGTTCTGCACAGCCTACGTGTATTCTGTATTTAAAAGCACCCAGTTCTCCTTTTTTCACAAGTAAAAGTTCATTTTGAGTAACTTCAGGCTGTATAATTAGATTTTATATGCAACATTATGTACATCTACTCGTGCTAGCATCCTGATAATCACAAAAAGATCAATGTTTTTAAGCTGCAGCACATTAGCTAATTACCATGAAGCATCAGTGGAAGCTGATGGTCGAAGCTCGTTTTTGAAAGCTTTGGAAGAATTTCTACCTCCACAACCAACCTGGTTTCAGCTGTGACCTGCAAGATCCCCATTTTTATTCACAGGGCATGAAAAGCTGCGACTCCAGCAGAGTTAATGCTGATGGATGTTAAGCTGTTTTAACTCCTCTGCAGAGGTTTTGGTTGGAAGTTTGTTCCGGTTCAGCCTCGCCGGTCTGCAAGGATCTGACAGTCAGAGAGAATCTGACAGCTTCCGCTTGCAGTTTTCCCATCTGCAGTCACACCAGCTTCTCCACCATCTCCTCGCTCTCACCCAGAGGCCCAGAGCTGTTAGAACTTGGGTTGATATCTTTTCTTTTTGGTTATTTAGAGCCCGAGGATTCTGACAGAGGCCAGCCATCCTGCTGTCCTCCGACTGCATTCTCACCCTCTTTCTGTCTGCAGAGAAGAAGCAGCTCCTTGATGAGAGGTTTAAAGATGTTTTTCAGTTTTAGGACTGACATTTTAATGTACAATAATCTATATATGTACATGTCTTTTAAAAATTCAAACATTCCTTATATTCTTTTATATTATATGATTATATTTTTCATTGTTGCTTACTTTTACAATTCAAGATCTGTTGTTGCTGCTACATTGATTTACTTTCTGTTTAGAGAAGCTTTTAAAAATTCATGACCTCATTTTAACTAGTTTTATTTTCCTTTTTTTTCGTCTCTCTTTAACAATGTTTTGTCATTGTGTTTTATTATTTTTATGTATTTATTTTATCTGTAAGTTGTGTTTCATGTGAAACATTTTGGTCTTGTGTAAAGTGCTATACAAATAAACTTTGATTGATTGAATAAAGGGGATGAATAAAGTCAGTTATTCACTTCACTTTATATTTCAGATATGGATTTTGCTTCAGACATTTAAAGTAAAATTTAAAATGCATTAATTTCCCCTCAAATTTATAACAAAATTATTCAAGGTTTTGTACAATTTGTACTGTTTGTGCAGTTGTTCACATTGATTTATATAGAATATTTTTACCTAATAAAGCGTATTGTGTTGAGAAGCAATGAAGCCCTTAATTCCCCCCCAAAAAAACACATTAGAAAGATGAAAAATATGTTGGTGAACATGGTCTGAAGAGCTGCTAGTTCCATTACAAGCAACATCCTGATTGTTGCACTGCAGAAGCTGCTGGCAGAAAATAAAAAATGCAGGCAAATGTCTGAGCCCGGCCACAGCACGGCCAAACACGGAGCGCAGCAGAAGGCGGAGGTAAAGGCCACGTTACTCTGCAGAGCGAGAGAAAAGTGTTCAGATGTTTTATTGACGAGAGTCAGCAGGATCTACATGTCTGCAGTTATCATCTGCACCAGAATGGAGAAATTCTCTTCAAAGAAAACCAGAAACTCAGAAAAAAGGACTTTCAGCTCTATTCTGCACATGCCTAAAAATGAGTTTAAACCATAAATGACCACAAAGATTTGAGCAACAGGTCAGTGATGACAGTTTGCGCTATTTGTGTCATTTTATGACTAATTGTGTCATGTTGATGCTTTTTGTGTTGCTTCGGCCTGTAAGGATAACAAATTTCACTGTGCGATTAATCATCTCAGAAATTATTGCGATAAACAATAATATCGCACTAAGCACTGTTGTCATTTTGAGACGATTTTCAACGAATACAACGACAATGCAGTAAAAATGCAGGTTCAAAGCTATAAACTTTCATTTGTAGACAACATTTTTACTGGAGCAGGAAGAAACTAAACAGATAACAAAAACCAATAAATAGACGCATTCTCAGTCTCATTAATGATTAATGAAAACCAAACACAATAAAAAACTATATTTAAGAAATGAGAGATAATGAGTCTCTGTAAACAAAATATTAAACATGGGGCTCAGACAGGAAAACTGCCAGATTGTACCTCTTCAACCAAAAAAGGAAGCAACAAAAATATCCCAGCTACACTCGTGTGAGATCAATCTACGAGAAAAGGGAGAGTTCAGACAGAGACGGAGAACAAATTAATATTATTGAGACCAGAAAACTTATTGCATAAATTTTTTCTTACCTTGCGTAAATTGACCTATTGCTTATTGCGACAGGCTTATCGGGGCTGATTGTGACATGTTGTGTCTAATTTGCTTCGTGTCGGGATTGATCATGTCCCTTTTGACTTACTGTGTCCCGTTGAGGCTTTTGCATTGCCATGACACTTCTGGGCCACCGTAGTATGTGTAGAATGTGATTCTGTTGCTGCTTGATATGTTTTCTATAAAACACTGACAGCGTTTCCTTGATATGTTGGAGGCGATGCGAGAAGACGTTTGTCACAGATGATTAACTGTTGAGAATCACAGAGAACGAGTGCAAATTTATGCTTTTTCTTTTCACGATCCATAACAATATCCAATTCTCTCAGATGAACGCAACTTCGAAGAGAATGAAGGCATAAAGTGCTTTCGGTCCCCTTTATCCCACGGGTTGCATCCAGCTGATTTCTCACTACTTGATTTAACCATCAAACGATGTTTCATGTGGTCCCCTGCTCCTCACAAGCTGCAGCTTTGCAGTCATTAAATATTAGTTGTCTGTTTTTTTCTCTTGCAGCAGTTACAGCGCACCTGTAGGCCTCCTGGTTGTTTTTATCTGGATGGAGATTAAAGGGCCCGAGACAGAAGATGAGCTGATAAACCACACCCCCTGCCTTTTGTGCATTCCTTACTGAAGGCAGGACTCTTTGATCCGTCTCTACGGGACATTGTTCTTGTGTACAAATGAATGCGTGTTTGTGTATTCTGCAGTGTATTTTAGTGTGTGCAGGCAGTGGGTAGGAACACCCTGAGGTAAGGTGCATGAGTCCATGCTGGATCCACATTAGCTCTGTGTTCTGTCGTGGCGTCTTCTTTCACCTCTGCAGAGCTGCAGCTTCTCTTCTTAACAACATCATTTCAGTAATCTGTATTCTGTACAATGAAATCCAATTTCCTAGATGTGTTTTAGATGTATTGAAAAACTGAAGGGCTGAAGAGGAGATTCAGTGCAATGTTTTTCCTAATATGAAAAATCTCGAGCACAGAACTCAGAAGCAAAATATAACGTAGACAAAACAATGAAACCATAAGAAAACATTTCAGCAAATGCAACAGAACATGATCCCAAATATAAACAAGCAAACGAAACAGTCGACATAAGCTGTCAGGGGAAATAAAACAGACTAAAAAAGAGCAATAAATAATATTATAAAGAAAATGTCATAAAATTGTGCCAAAAAAAAAAACCTCAGTACACCGACCAGAACAGGACTGCAAGTTGTGGCCATATCAGTGGCTTTAAACAATATTTTTCAAGAATTCAAAGATTCATTCACTCTAAACAAACAGATGAACTGAAATACTGTTCCTCTCTCCCTCGCCTATAAGGTGCTGTGATAAACGAATAAAAGTGTGAAAGCTAAAATATAAAAATGTAATACATAGCAAGTATAAATATAAACCCTATATAGTAAAATTAATTTGAGCATTTTCCTGACAGGATGCATCCATCAAAGCGACATTCTTCACACAGTCCATGAAATACCCACTGTATCCATACAAGTATTAAATTCAATAACCGGCTAACTTCCGAATAGGAACTCCCCCTTCGGCCATTTTATCCTGGACTATTATTAGATGTATTACTTTTTAATGTTGTTTCTCTTCCTGATTAACAGAGCTGCAGGTTTCTGCCAACACAGAAAAACTTTTCATATGACAAAGTGCATCTTCAGTGGATGAAAGAAAATACTTTGATAATGTTTGTCTGCATGAAGGTCAGTCTTGGCCTGGGTTATATGGAATACAGCAGGGATTCTCAGAAATCCCTTAATGTCTTGTACACAGCAGAGAAGACCAGAGGATGGATTTTAAAGGAGACTCTGAGCTACCTGTGTGCAGCTAGTGGGAGGAAAGGGATTTTAGCAGAGTGCACATGGCTAAAGTCGTCTTTCTTTGGGACAAAGATGGGGAATCGGTTGTTCTTACACCAAGGATCCGACTCAGGTTCATGCTGCAGAGCGTAAAAATAAAACCCAATCTTCCTGAGTAGCATGCCTGTATCAACCTGAGAGAATCTGTCATCTTTGATTTTAGTTTAAACTACATCAGCACGTTGCTGGTGAAGTTAAATGACCACAGTTAACATTTTCCTCCCAGGTCACCATCACTTTACTTCAGAGTTCTGCTTTTACACGCCACATCACGAGCCAGCAACTAGGGATGGGCATAATTAATCCATGATCAATTGATCGATTATTAAGATTCTAATCGATAACATGATCTTTCAGTCGATTAATCGAATGCATCTTTAGACTGGTGCTGATATTGTGTCTTAGCGCATACACTAGGTTTTTTCTATTTTAACTTTATTTAGACCCGCAGAAAATCTGTCAAATAAGTTCTTTGTTAAAATCAGAGGTCAGAAATTTTTTTTTTTTTTTATTGAATTGAAATGAGGGGTTGTTGCCTCACATGGAGGCCCTTCAGCGTGCTTTTGCAGGCCTCTCCAGGGTTTTCTGCATGCGCTTCGGTTTCATCCAACTATTCAGTGGCACACATTATGGAAGCAAATGTCTGTTTCTGTTTTCCGGATGAGTCTTTACTCATGAAAGATTCTTTTTTTCCTCACTGTAAAATCCTGTGATTGTTCTGTTGTGTTTCTCAGCTTGAATCAACTCGTGATTTGTGCGACATCAAAATAAACTCTGCTGAACTGATAACCTGCAGGTGCATCCGTTTCTCCATATTTAACTCTACTTCACCAGCTTTCATTCTCCATCCTCTCATCTTCTGTCGGTTTGTGAACACGAAGCGCTCAGTCAGAGTCGAGCCGCGGCCCCGTCCTTCCGGTTACGTTTAACGCCTCTGTCCTTGCGAGCTTCGCGGCCACATGGCTTCTGCTTGGCTTCTACTCAGTTGCTGAATCATTGCTCTGATTCCCTTCTGACTGTTTCTCTCCATCATCTGCCAGCTCCCCAGTCACTGATCCAAGAAAAAGTTGCTCCCTCTCTGAGGTTGCTTATATAATTCCAACTTTTTTTGTTATATTATGTAATATTTTTGCTGCAGCTTCTAACCTGAAAACACTATCTTTGCCAGCGAGCCTTTATGCTGAGCTAAATCATGTTGAATCCAACAGTCGTGACAGTGTGGTGGGTATTACTGTACCATGAGAGCATTCGTCAGGCGTTTTAGCCACACAGCCGGGCTGGCTTGCTCTCTTGGCTGCTGCAGCCTGGATTTAACTTGCCTGGACGCAGTCAGCAGTTAATAAAGCTCGTTCAGCGGCGGGTTTCTGCAGCCGTTTCCCTCATTGGTTCTGCCACACCATTTAAACGCAGCAGATGT
This sequence comes from Craterocephalus amniculus, assembly GCA_036024015.1. Classification (NCBI taxonomy): domain Eukaryota; kingdom Metazoa; phylum Chordata; class Actinopteri; order Atheriniformes; family Atherinidae; genus Craterocephalus; species Craterocephalus amniculus. Next base: position 4,000 of record JAVQJG010115420.1, on the reverse strand, counting down.
CCCGTTTAACGTGCATCTACAGCCATGCATTCTAATGTAAAGCTGAGATGCTAAAACTAGATTAATTTTAGTTTGCAGCTCCGGAGTGGAAAATGTAAAATAAGACAGATGGTTGCAAATGTTTAGGGACCCCGGTTAAATCCTTTGTTGCTCTGAAAAGTAAAGGAAGTAAAAGTTGAGGCGGTTCACCGCAAGGTAATCTAACGGCACTTTTACCAATACAGTCCAATTCAAAGCAGTTAAGTCAACTTTATTTATAAGCACCATTAAAAACAACAAATGTTGACCAAAAACAGAAATAAAATTAGAAATAAAGGATAAAGTAGTACGATTATTATCCAGTTAAACAAATCGCCTACATTAGTGGGATTTGTTTATATGTAAAAATGATTGTAGAGCCAAGAAAACCAACAGATTGCTGTGAATCTTCTTTTAGATTGAATGTCCCACCCTGAGCATGTATGAGGGATATTCCAACAGAACCAGACTCAGGAAGGGCAGCCATCTGCCTGGACTGGCTGAGGGTGGAGAAGACAGGACTCCCCTGTTATCTGGTCCTGGACCAATGGGGCACTTTTCTGCTGAGCAGGGGCCAGAATGCCTGTGTACGGGTGTAGAAGTCGGATGGAGAGTTCCAGAAAACAGCTGATTGCAGTGATGGCCAGAAAGGATTGTTCAGCTGCATATCAGCTGATGAGGGACGGAGCCGAGATTCATTTCTTGTTATTTTTGCTCATTTTTAAAAAGTATTTCTATCAAACCAAAATAAAAAAAAACTGTGTTATGATTTCCATAATGTTTTTATTCATTATCAGTCAGCTTCTTACAGTGATGGCTGTTTTTTTCCTTCTTTAAAGGAAGAGCAGGAAGAATGATGTGTATGTCCTCCTCCTCCCCAAACAGGATGGACAGATGACAGACATCCTGGTTCACACTCCCCGACTCTCCTCCCCGCTTACTGCTTGGCCGATGCAGCACAAGTTAGCCTTTTCTATTTTTCTCCCCTGTATAAATGTTATTTCATATAAAGTATTTTTGTCTTTGTTCAATACTTCCTCTTTCCCCACTTTTTATTTAGTTGGGGTATGTTTTTCTTCAGTCCTCTGGCGTTGTTAGCAGATAATTTCTATGGATCTTTGAATGGATTTTACTTTTGGTTGTTCGTCGTTGTGGATTATTGTCCATTTTAAACAAATGTTTTTCAGCAACAACTATAATTTAAGAAATAAATAACAATACAAAAGTGTCGGGAATATTTGGGCATGACAGCATGTAGACCTGGTGGTTCTGCATGAAGGTTTTGGCATGGGAAAGTTAGGGAACCCCTGCCCTAAGGCACAACAAAGCTTAATATGTGACAAGAAGATTTTTAAATTCTAAGTTGGATTTTAGCATGAAGAGACACTAAAATGGGAGAATATCTCTATGTCCCTACGGCAGTGTTTCGGATCTGCTGAAGGCTTTTTGGAGCCCTAATAAGAAGAAATTTCCATTCATCAATTCCGATACTGCAGCCTCGAGAAATAGCCGATATCGATATAATACCGATCCGATCTTTTTGTCCCTCTGAAAGTTGTTAATAATACTTAGATACTAACCTCTAAAAACATCACATTCATAGTACAACAACTGTTTTAGTCCCCAAAAGAAAGAAGGAAAACAAGCGATAACTGAAGTAATTTGTGACTAAAACTTAAAGCTCACATCTGATATGAAACATTTGTGAACACAACGTCCACAGCTGCACCTAAACTAAAATAAAAGTGCAAGTTAGTGCAAAGATTTAAAATAAATAATCCCAGTGTTTAAACAGATAACACACAAAGTGAAGTTGAGGATAAATGAGATGGTGCGGCTTGGACAGGTTCTAAAAAAAAAAAATCTGAAACCCGATCCAGTGAATTTGGCCCGGATCGGACTCGATACCGATCCAGTGGATCGGATCGGACCATCCCTAGTCTTGACGCAACAGCTGCAAGGATGGGATGTTCCTCATTTTGGCAAATTTCTGAGTACAAAATAAGTCAAAATGATATATCTGTTGAATATTTTGTTGTTTGAAAAGTGAAATGGTTCGCAGCAAATCTTCCACACAGTTTTAAAGGATTTGATGATGAGATTTTCAGCTTGAACTTTGCTCTTTTTTCTCCCCCCACAGATTCTTCAGGTTTACAGACTGTGAGGTTTAACCTTCAGATGCACCTTTGTGCGTCCAGATTATGATGTTTATTTAAGATCATTCTCCTGCTGCAGAAGCCAACCTTTCTTTCATTCCAGCTTTTTAACATACAACATGATGTTTACTCCCAGAATTCGCTGCTATTTAATAAATCTGTTCTTCCTTCTGCCAGTGAAATGTTCCCTCTGCTGCTGGCTGCAGCACAAGCTCAAACCACAATTGATCCACCTCGTAGGTAACAGATGGAGAGGTGTTCTGCGATTATTGCAGCCAAAAACCTTTTTCCTTTTTTACCTCGCCAATTTTAAAACGCATCAGTCTTGATTAGATGTTCACTTTCACAGCTCTGATGTAGAGCCTTTTGGTGATTTGGGACCCATAGACCCTTCTTGTCAAATACTTTGTTGGCGTTCCACATCTGAGCTGGATGACATTGTTCCTGCAGAACGATATCACCGCCCACTGTCTCTGAGCCATCCTTCATCCCATGGACTTTATTCTTGCTTTCAGTGTTGGGCAGCAGCTTAGAAGAGCTGAGGGAGTCAGCATTTTATCTAAAAGGTTAAAGAAGCCCTTCCTCCAGCAATGTCCTGCTGGCATCTTGTCTTAGGGCTGGATCCTTGTATCAGGATCTTACATGTATGCGTGAGACTGATTTGCAAGTCTCTGGTCGTACAACCAAACCATTTCTGTATGTAAAACAGTCCCAAAAACTGTTAATTTAGGCCAAAAAAGCTCTTTTTTATTTAAGTATTTGCAGTTTTGTAGAAACTTTTTGTAGAAATTGTAGAAACATGTTAAAAGAATAGAAACATAGAGACATCTAAGGAGTTTAGAGGAACGGATGCGGCCTGTTGAAACAGTAATCTGTCCATACTGCCACTTACTCTTGATTGAATGAAATGGATGAAAAAACATTTCTCTGTGTGAATATAACATTAGAAAATGAGCTCACAATTTTTTAACATCATAGTAATTTTATTATTGTACTTTAAAGACCTCAACAGCAGAAAACATCACAAACACTGATTTAGTTCAAATTTATCGGCTCGCCGTTGTTCGTTGGAGTCCTGATGAGTATTGATGTGCAGTGCTAGTATCGATATTTCTGTTAGAAAATCAATATTTTAGTCATTTGGGTTAATCATATAGGTTATCGTGAACTGGAATACAGTGGAAAGAAGCTAAAATACCAGGATCTGATCTTAATTACATCCATTTGGAAGGAACTACTTTTTCTTCCACCGGCCATCAACCATGGTCATTTGATGATTCTGGTGATAAACTGAACATTTAGTATATGCTGATAAACGTATGTAAATGCAATTTTGCAAACACATTAAACTTTTGTACCAAGTATCGGATCAGTATTCACTGATACTGGCTTTAACTTTACCTGGTATGGGATTGGAAAGAAAATCTGCGGTATTGCAAATCACTACTTCGGAGCATTTGTACTTTTTGTTCTTGCCTAAGATCAAATCCAAGATACGGAGATTATGGTGAATGCCACATTTCGTAAAATGTTCTTAAGTAGGACTTAAGAACAAATTTGTTTTTAAGAAAAGTTGGTGAATGAGGCCGTTTGATGAGTGAGCTGCCTGCGGTAAGATGGCCGCCTGGTGCGAACGTTCCACTCCAGCCATGGCTGGAGGCAGTTAACTATGAAATTAACTGCCTCCAGCCATGATAATTGGCAGTTTTTAAAGAGGCTCTATGCAGCATTATCATCGTCATAAAGCAGCTTGGAAGTAATTATTTTGCTTGACTGACCTGTTCTGATGAAAAAGCGGACATTTCCTCCTCCATCGGGTCTCCCCC
>JAVQJG010115406.1:0-11516 GCA_036024015.1 Craterocephalus amniculus | reverse complement strand
GCGCTTCCAATCTTACTGCGCTCCTGTTTGTGCGCTCATCGTTTTGTTTATAAAAGCTGAACATGGAAAATATCCTCTTGGATGGTGTGGAGGTGGAGGGAATGTGCAGGTCACCACGAATAAAGTTTTGCACACTTTGTTTGAATAGTACATCAATCTCATCCCCGATGTATCCAAACATCTCCACTGGTCTCTGAGGAGGCCCAGCCGCTCCACAACAGAGCGCGCTGCTCAACAGCTGCAGGTGCAGCGGGGTTGCTGCGTGTCGGTCCAGTTCAGCACATAAGAGCTGCTCTCAGGAATCTAATTTGGCGCATCAGCCAGTCATTATGGCCCAGTAAATTATTGTAATCCCTAAAAACATGTTCTTTATTAGTATTACCATTTGGAATACTGCAGCAGCGCCTGCAGTGTCTCCATCTGGAGCATTACGCACAGGAATGACGATGTTATGTTTGCAGCAGTCAGGCTGGTAAACTGATCTTGTCAATCAGTGGAACAGGCTACCACAGTTATGAAGATGCTACAGTTGATTGTCCTGTCACTGTGACCATGCATCCACCATGCACAGGTGGCTCAGGTGGTAGGGTGGCTCATTCAGTGATTCGAAGGGTGGTTCGGATCCCGCCACTCCCACCTCAGTCACCTGGTGTGTCCTTGGGCAAGACACCTTACCTTCATTGCCTCCAGTAATGGCACTGCTGGTAAAACTCAATTGTAAGTCGCTTTGGATAAAAACGTCAGCTAAATGATAGTAATGTAATGTAATCCTGGCTACTTGGTCACACACACATTTCTTTGGCTGAACGATCAGCGCCTGTGACTGAGATTTAAACCCACCTGGGACAATTTGCGATGATTCAACAGGGAGACTGTCAGTCCAATCACAATCCTCCAAATCGAATCAACGAATCGTCGACTATGAGGGCTCACTCCTAATTAAAATATTTAAATTTTTGACACTAGTCTATAATTTCAGTAAGAAATTGAGCTGTACTATGCACCTGAACATGGATTCACATATATTTTACAGGATATCAAGAGGACCAGGCTGAGCAAGTCCTGAAGATCTGTGTCTTCCACACATGCGATGAACATGAAGGTGTATCCAGCGCAGCTGTGTCGATTGTGGTTGAGGGGACTGAGGTACTTCACAACTGTGGAAGTGTTTCCAACTGTCTCCTGCTGATGAATATCTCACACCAAAAATTAAGTACAGTTTTGAAGTGTTTCAAAAGCTTCTTTTAGAGCTTGATGTCTAAGCTGTCCCTGAAAATCCTGTCTCTGCAAAACAAACTTAAAGCTTGAATCCACGTTTGACCCAACAGTTGACCCTTCAAAGAGGGTACTAAAAGAAAAAAAAGGCCACTGTTTATGTGCCTATTTGTTTGTGTTGTTTTTTTCCTTTGTTTTAAATATGTAATTTGTATTTCAACTTGTTCCACTGTGACAAAGTTAAACCAGCACAGGTTCTAAACTGATTGTGGAACCATTTTATTGGGTCATGGATGTGAGTGTGGGCGGAGGATGAAATACTTCACTTTTAAGTGTCAAGATGCTCTGCCCTGAGGTGGTAAACATGTTTCATTATCATAACCTACAAAAAGCAAAGACTGGTCTTGAAAATTAAACATTCTAGCATGTCTTTTAAAAGATACACTAAGGATTCCTGAAGCATGTCCATTTCTTTTTTCAGGGTGAAATATACCTTGTTTTGCAATGCAAACCCTGCTGGGAATATTTTATTGGAAAAAATTATTTTTTCACATAAGAAAAATAAAGGCTGTAAATCAAATCAGTTGCCTCATTTCATGTTTCAATAAACAAAATATGAACAAGTTTAGGCAGTTAAAACTGCATAAAAACTATGTAAAATGTTGTGTAAATGTTACTTATTTGTAGTTCATAAATAAAAGTTTGTACGGGACTAAATTTGAAATGAAAGTAGGAAAAGTCTGACAAAAGACATGACTGGTTTGGTGGATTAGTGGATCGGTGCGGCGTCTGCAGCGAAGCGGTCCTTCCATCAATCCATTGTGGTGAAGAAGGAGCTGAGCCGAAAGACAAAACTCTCAATTTACCGGTTGATCTATATTCCTACCCTTACCTATCGTGAGGGTAGGAATATAGATCTTATCCTCACGCAAATACAAGTGGCCCAAATGAGTTTCCCCCGCAGGGTGGCCGCGCTCTCCCTTTAGACATGCTCGGCCATCTGGGATTGGCTCAGCGTAGAGCCGCTGCTCCTCCGCATGGACAGGAGTCAGACGAGGTGGCTCGGGCATCTGGTCAGGATGCCTCCTGGACGCCTCCCTGGGGAGGGATTTCAGGCACGTCCCACAGGGAGGAGACCTGGGGGTAGGCTCAGGACATGCTGGAGGGACTATATCTCTCTCATCCTCTAAACAACTGCACTTCGTTCTCATTAGATTCTCAGCATATACTTTTCGTGCGCATGAGTAATAAAGAATAAAGATTTTTTCCCCTCTATGTCCCTTTACGGCTCCGTAGAAGACTGATTGTATATGTGTAAAATGGTGATGACAAGTGCGAGGCTCGTAGTTTTATGGTTCATAAACATTTCTGTTGCTCTTTTCACCTATATGTTATGTCAGCTAACTACTGGAGCGGACGACCTAAAACGAGCATAATGCTGCATAAATATGAATCTCAGCTGTCTACGAGATGTTTGGTCAATTAATCTGTCCTGATTTCACCTTCTGGCATTCCAGATAAATATTACAGTAGAGGATCTTCTCCTCCACACACTCTCCAGCTGGAGTTCTGCAACACCTGCATCTCCCAGCAACTGCCAGAGCCAAAGTCGATCAGAACACGTAACAGATGCTACAGTCCAGCAGTAAATAAATAATGCTGCAATCAGCTGTGAACTGTGAAGCACAAAGTTTAGTAAATTAATCTGGGTGATTAATTTAAGTTTAGTGCCTCCCCAAACATCGCACTGTAAAAGGGGAAACCCCCGTAAATACATGTGCAACAGGCTGTTTCAGGCGTTATTACAACGGCGCCTCATGAGTAAATCCCAGCGGTAACCTTCATCGCCAAAACAAGGTTTAAGCCAATAACAAGTCTGCCTCCATGTTGTTTTCAGTGCTGCTGTTTTCTGCCTCGCATCGTCCGCTGCAGAGGCAACTTGGCTTTGATTGTTAACCTTTTTGTTTTGCCCGTGAGACAGAACTTGGCTTCAATCCTGAATGCCAAAGAGTTTCCGTCTCCATTTTGGCTTTTCCTAACCAAGCCTCCATTGGTGCAGGCATTAAATTACGAGGCGGTTGCTGTCTGATCTGACATTTCAAATTATAGGTGACAATTGGGATTATTACTGTTTAGCATCTGTTATAATTTGCTCATCTTTGAGAACGCTTTACTTGTGTTGAAGTTACGTCATCCGTGAGATAAACTTGGCTGAGATAAAAAAAATGAGAATGGTCAGTTGATCGTGTTTCATAAAAGCTCTTATCAGCAACATCTGACTCCTTCCTATTCTGGCATATGGGACACGGCATTGTTTTGTTTTCCTTGGCCGGTCCAACAGTCAAAGCTGCTTTTCAGCAGCTGTCATCACATCCCTGTGAGCCGAAATATTAATTTCTCTCTCAGGGTTTGGTTTCTTCCCGCACATCCAGCACACAGCAGCGAGAATCCAGCGTTGTTTTTTTAGATGCCCGGTGACATCCAAGACCCCATGGCACATCAGCAAATGGCCGTGAGGGAACGACAGCCTGAGCATTCGCTGCCTGGAAACAGAGTTACATGATGTGCGGTACATTGTGTCATTTTCTCCACCTGAGAAAGGAAGAGAAGCACTTGGAATGGGTCAAGACAGGAAACTGGTATGACTCCCAGCGCTCCTGCTCGGTTCAATATGCCATGTTAGACATCAGAGAGAGAGATCTGAGTCCTTTTAAATCCTTTTAGGTACCCTGAATCAAAGCTATCTGAAAAATAATACATGCTTTATTGCCACCAGGAAACATACAAAAACAAATACTGGAATATGAGAAAGTGTTGCTTAATTGAAAACATATGAAAGTTGCTTGTAATGGTAAAGTCATTTAGCATGTATTAGGCTTACTCACAAGGTTGGAACCTAACAGATGCCACAATAAGAAGGTAATTATTTTGTTTGTACAAGTGACATTCAAACCAGAGTAATCAGAATCGCATAAGGATTACATAAAGGCTATTATTATCCCTGTCCTGAGCACAAGCAGCAAAGTGGTCAGATCACATCATACAGCCAGCCTCTTACGCTTCATAGCACACATCTGGGACGTGTTTCTGCAGCTTCAGCATCTTGTTTTACTTTTGGACGAGGGATTGGTAGGAAAACTGTCGTCTTGTTTAGAACTTTTATTTGGTATTGGCTTGTAAAAAGAAATGTTTGCGCCTTGGTAAGTAGAATGCAACCAGACCTCGTTGATCCTCTCAGTAGAGATGAAGGCAAAACCAACGGGTCGATTTGATGACTCAGCTTAATTAAGCGTGGGCATTGTGGATGGACTCTGTGATGAGAGAGAGGATGAGGAGTGCTTCTGTATCAGGTACAAATCCTGACGACTCCTGAATCTTGACAAGAAGAGCGTGATATACTGCCCGTCTCTGAGGTTTTCAGAGCCGGGGTGTATCAGCGGACATGAATGCCACACAGATGATTTCTGGAATGAAATGGCACCGGTTCAGCCGCTCATCTGGTTCCCATGTTTTTTGGAGAGCAAGTAAAGAAAACAAGAGGAAGATTGTCAGCGAGCACAATCACCACGCTGGGTTTGATTGATGTTCTCTGCCACCACAAATGTTATTTTGCACCACTTGTAATTTCTTTCCCCTCACCATATTAGCCAGATATTAAGAACAACAAACAGCAGCCTTTAGGAAGAAGTAATTGTGCTCTTTTGCAGAGAAATGACGAATATCCTGCTGAAAAGATCAGTTGCATAAGATCTGACAAAATCTGAGAATGATTAGGATTCGAAGTGAGGCTGCAATCTTAAATCTTGTGTTTATTTACCAAGTAAATATCAGTAAATAGCCTGGGCTCTTTCCAGCAGCCTCAGGACATTTGCAAGTCAGTGAAAATATTCACACATTATGAGGTTTGAAGTAATGTAGCTGTCTACTGTCTGACCTGGTGAGCAGATGATGAGGGAGTGCATGCTGTTCAGGGTTTATGAGTTCTCTTTAGCTTTATAAGTCCAACCAGGGAAATACTTTTTTAATGATAATGATCACGTTTGTTTCCACTCACTGCATGCTCAATGTCTTTCAGAGAGACTCTCTGCTGTATTTGTGGCCGCGCATCAGCGAATGTGTGGCTCCAAAATCGGAGGGAAAACTGTGAGAAATGTCAAGTGCACAAACATAAACACTGTTGGTGAAACCAGAGACAGACTGACACAACAATTCAGGCTTTGACTTCATACATCATTGCCTTTGTTTATTTATTTATTCCTTGTTTGACAGAGACGCAGCATATTAAAAACAAAGGAAAACTCCTAAATATGCCAGATTTGGCCAAAAAAGTCTGATTGTCATCTGCTCCCTTGCTGTATTTAATTGGACCACTGTGTTCTTCTTTGATTAAAGTTTGCCCACATCTCACACACACACACACACACACACACACACACACACACACACACACACACACACACACACACAGAAAAAGAAAGAAAAAAAAGCATCGCTCAAACAAGAAGTCTATAAAATATGAGATTGGAAGATATGCCATCACCATGGAGCTCAGCATCACTCACTGCTCTGATTAATTCCTTCATAATGATATAAAGCTGCAAAGTGTGAAGCCTTTACCATTACATTGTCTCTATTTACTCAATGTATTCTCTATAAACCCAATAGCCGTCTAGTCAGCTGCCTGGACCGCCCGAGCTGACTCCACCAGCAGCTCTACACCACACTCCTGGATCTAAAACCTCTTCAGCTTCCATAGTGACTAATCTGTCAGGCTGAACCCGGCCACCTTCCATGAAAAGCTCATTTGAGACGCTTTTAACCCCAACCTCCTTCTTTCAGTCACTTCCTAAATCTTGATTGCAAGCTGGAAGCACCAATAAATTGAAAGCGTTGCATTGTGGCTCAGCTCATGGACCGTTGCAGAGCGCACGTTACTGCTGACGAAGCCCCGGTCTGTGCCTGACCGTCTGTGTGCTGCGTTGACTTACAGGGGTCCTGTCCAACAGTGAGAGTGCTCAGTTTGAATGGCTGTTCATCGTAGTGAATGAATCTCTTTCATTTATCAACTTCATTTCAGCAACGCAAGCATAAGCAGTTACATTTGCTTTTATGTAATATTCCTCTTTCCCACAGCACCTACTGTACCCATAACAATGTTGTGGGCCTCACTGCAAAGCAAAGCCTTTTGCATGGCCAGACTGTATGTATGGGTGTCAGTTGGAAGTCAGTCAGTGAGTTTTTTCAGCCTGTTTATGGGATATTTCATTTAGATGCTGGCGAGACAAGGAGAGCCAACTGGGGGACTCCTGTCTGCTGGTTTTTGTAGAAAATCTTTTGTTACTGCCACTGAAGGTCAGGTCTAAAAAACGTTAAATCATGAAGCGTTTGTCGGATTTCTACACAGTACTTTTGCGTGATATAATTACAAATGAACTGTGTGCTTGCAATGGACTGGCAACATGTCCAGGCTGCACCCAGCCTCTCCTCTGCTCATGGCAGGAACAGATTCCAGCTTCCCTGCAACCCTGAACTGGATTAAGCTGGACAGAAAATAAACGAATGAATAAACAGGTTTTGGATTATTTCATTTGAAAAATAACTGGTGAAGGCTGCCTGACTTTTTTTTAATCTTCTTATACTTTTGAATATAATTGAGTTTTCAACTCATAACTTTGGTTTCTAAGCTGGTTTATATGAAGGTCTTGAGCATTTGCTGTTGGTATATTGGAAGGTTTGAGAACCTTCTGCAGATGTTTGCTATGCTCTTTCATTATAAAACCAGCTGCAGTTCCTCACCTCAAACTTTCTAAAATCGTCTCTGAATTCTACAAGTTGCAGACGTACCAGGAGCTTGCTCAGACTTTATATTCATCCATTTACATCTGACTCCCCCCTTATGGATGGTTTTGCTACTTTTTGGCACAATCATGTTAAAATGACAGACAGAGTAAATAATCATTTTATTTTAGTTCTCTCCATGGAGGGGTAGCTGTTTGTCTTGTGAGCATCTTTCTGCTCATTGCTGGTGCTGCTCAGGCTCTCCTCAGATCTAGGTTCAGTCAGTGCGGAGAATCAATGTGCAGACGCAGGAACTAATGGAATATGCCACTTTAATTTATCTTAAAAGCAGTGGCTACCCAACAATATTCAGTTCGGCTGCAGCATCACAGAAATTCATGGCTTTGATTTCTGTCTTTACGTCAAACTACGAGAGCGGTCTGTTGATTTCTATGGCAACCAGCTCGCTCACATGAACCCTGCATGACAAACAGGACACTTCCATTTATCATGTGTATGAAGGAGGGTAGATAATATGTTTATGTATGTATGATGGAAGGAGAGGGTAGATAAGGCCGTTGAACAGCGTCTGCACATATTGTGATTTCCATGCATGAAATGTGTGCATGAATGTGTTTTTGCACTTGCAAGCTTGTCCATGTGACTGCGTTTCCAAGCAGCAAAGAAGTGTGGTGGAGGCTGACGTCAAGCAGGCGACCTTGGGTCCTTATGTGTTTACTGCTATGTGAAGTGTCTGTTCTGGCCGACGGGGATGCAGCCCACCAATCTGCAGAGCACGGCCGTGTGCGTGCGAGGCCATGCTGACATGCCGAGCCAGTGAGACGCACACTGACGCCGGCCTTGTAGGGCGTTGCAGTGACGTTTGAAGGCATGTCGACCGAAATAGAAATACACACACGTACACATTTCGCACTTACAAGACACACAGACACAAACATCCAATCATCACCTTGGCTTTGTTTACATGCAGATTACTTGCAGAGACAGTGTTTACTTTCCTCCTGAAGCTCTGTGTCGTGTCCCATTACTGATGATGAGCTTAATGGTGGGAGGCTACCGGGTTTTACAGCTCTGACTTCTTCATATTTACTCATGCTTTGCTATCATGTTGCAGAACACATAACAATGTTTAATTCAACATAAAAACTGCACTGTGGATCAGATGTGAAGTTACTGAAAGTAGCAGCTCTTTCTTTTATTAACATTACAAACAAAACCTAAACTACATTTTATTTACAGTTGGTCTAAGTTAAATGTTTGCAAACAGTTTTCTTTGTATTCTCAGCAGATATTTATCGTTTAATCCATTTGCTGCTCAGAAAACGAGGCTTGTTTACATCTTTTCCTGGTAATGGCTCAGCTCATGCTGTGACAAATTGCCTACATGCACAATGTTCCATGCTAGTCTCATAATAGCATTTTTAATTCTGCTTACATACTTTCAGATTATTGTCTCAGAAAATATACAGAATATAAAATGTGTCTCACCACACTTTTTGTGAAGTAGAAAAGCAGCATAGAGACTAGGCATTGGTTAACATATCAGCCAAGGATTTGACTTGATTTTCTTGTGCTATTTTACTTGAATGACAGGACTATGAGCAACTTCATTCATTAAACTACTTTTTAAAATTGTACAATTACCTGAATGAACTGAGGTGAGCCAACCAAACAGTTAATTATAAAAATGAGAAATATATATTTGATTATGTTTTCCCCCTTGTGCAGCTCATTTCAGTACCCAGGCTCCTCAGCATGTGAGGCAGACCCTGTTTGAACGTAAACAAATTAGAAAGTACGACTTATGAAGCAGTATAGGTCTTTCCAAAAGCTGAGAATATCCAAGTTTTGGGTTGAATTTAGAGAAAATGTGAACACAGAATGTGGCACATTTATGTCACTATGGAAGCTGGAAATGATTTCAATGCTTTTATTAGTATGAGGTAATGAGGTAATATTGTCACTCACAAATGTAGTGTGGAGTGCCACACATTATCAGTCTGACCTGTAGAGACATTGGTGGGATTGTTTTTTTAAAATGACTTTTAATTGATTTACTGTATGTCTTGTTTGTTTTTGTGATGGACCCTGAATGCGGAATAAAGATTAATTAGGGTAAACTAACAAGTTAGTTTTTTCAGTGTATCGCATTATGCTAAAACGATATGATTAAAACAATAAAACTACAAAACAATTTTTTATTGGATAGAAGCTACATGTTTGATCTAGAATCACCCACTTTGCTTTTTTCTCAGTGTGGATTTGGTTGGTGTCCAGTCAGTGTGGACTGTAACGTCACATTTTCATTAGTGCAGAGATACTTAATTGTTTTTAACCAGAAATCTACTCAATAATTAGGACAGCTAAAACTGGAAACCATAAGCAGTTCTCAGCTTTAAACTAATTTGAGCAAAAACGGTGAAGACTTCATCATTAAGTTATTGATAATGTGTCCTGGCTACTTGGATGTGGGAATTTCCCTTTGGCTGACTGGTCAACATGCATGAGTGTCACCTGGAAGGTTGTGGGATCAATCCCTGCCTGGGACCTCCTTTGTCCTGCCACATAAGGTTTCATCTGTACTCGGAGCTGACTGTAAACAACCTGAAACCAATACATCTGTTATCAAGTCCTCATCAGTATGGATATACCATTTAGCTATTCTCTAATTCCCGCTTAATTCAGTTCCAGGTTGCAGAGGGTCTGGAGCCCTTCCCAGCAGTCAGAGACCATCATGCAAACATAAAAGCATACTTTGCAAATAAGGAGCATTATTTTTAGATTTTTCATGTACATGTTTCCCACACTAATGTTCCCTGCCTCGCCATCCTGAGCCTTTCTTTCTCATGCATTTTGTGCATTTCCGCTTCCCTTCCTATGAAGGCAATAGCGTGTCTTTTTTCTTTAATTATTTCACACGAATAACCCTTTAAGAACTGAGCTGCATTTGCTTCCCCTTCTTCTAAAAAGTCAGTCACAGGTAACTAAAGGTTTCCAGTGACTCATCGCTGATTCTGTCTTCTTGCTCCATTCATTACTCAGACTAAACACACACAAACATGGATGGAGTGAGTGTGTGAGGAATCCTGGGAAAATCTCTCTTCCTGTTGACTGGCACTCTGCCCAGAGGGGTTTCCATGTGTCTGCGATGGCTGAGGAACAGATCTGTGCAGCCTCATATGAGGGCAGCATGGTTCACACCTGGATATTTCTTTACTCTATCATTTTAACACAACCAACTAATAAAGGATAACTTCTCCAGAGGCTGGTCCAACCTTTTTAGTGAAATATCTTTTACAGATTTCTGATATTTCATCGTTATATGGAAGTCTTGTTGTCATCGCTCGAGCTCATTAAATCAACCAATCAAATTGAGTGTGTTGATTAGCCCGGAAGCAGTTCACACTCAGAGATTAATCATTCACAACTGCAAGTCAGCGCAGGAAATAGGAGATAGTTAACAGTGAAATTGAAAGCACAGGCAAACCAAGAACCCACATTGATTTTAGGGAGTGGTCTGGGGTGGCCAGAAGCCCCCTGAATTACCGGAAACCCATGTCACCACCACAATACGGACTTTCTGATCAGAGATGTGCACAGGTATTTATTCGAAGGAGCCAACAGTGGGCTATTATTATCCCTTTAAGCCCTAGGCCAAAATTCCTCGAAATCACATGTTTCACTTAAAATGAGTATATCTCTGCAACCACAAGGTTCATTTAAATAAGCTTGGTATCAATATAAAGGTAACACTTGTGAGATTCATGGAGAAGTGTAAAAATCAGAATATGTGTTGCTGGTGAAGAGTAAATTAAGATGATATAGCAAAATTTAAAACCTCGTCCCCCCAAAAAATCACTATCAGAATAAGCAACTCTCTGAAATCATGCTATCGAAGCTATTAAAAGCTCTCAAACCAAAGTACAATATGTTGACATGCGAGGTTGCAAGGTGCAATTTTGGCGCAATTTTTCCCCATTTGCATTTTCTCATGTGCAAAACTTAATTTTTCTATTTTTATATCACTAATGGGGATCAGTAGAATTGAATACAACATAAAAAAAACTCCCAATAACATGAACTAGTCACTTTTATGACCTCTTATAGTTCGTCTGCGTAATGACGTCAGAGGCTCGCAGCCATAGCTGTCTGTGGATGGAAAATTACCAGTGTAGGAAAACCAGCGTAGGGTTGGTCTATGTAAACCCCAAGCATACCCCCAGTGATGTGGCCTTTCTGTGCAAAACAAAGTTCTAATAGCCACAGATGCACTATTGGGTCTGTTTCGTACGCATCAAAAAAGTTCATCATCCAGGAGGTTCCATTGGGATTAAAAGATGTTTATTTTCTGCGTAGCCAGCCAACAAACATTTTACATTCCCCTTCTGCCATGGTGATGACGATGGTAAAAAACCCTGTGCCCTCCCAGTGCATGACGGTCTTAGACCAGGTGATCTATTTATAAACTATCATGTGCCTGTGATTAAACAAAAAACAAATAA
>JAVQJG010115380.1:0-14074 GCA_036024015.1 Craterocephalus amniculus | reverse complement strand
GTTGATTGGTCAGATGCTGCAGACTCCGCCCCGTTTCTGTGAGCGCGCTTTGATCCAGACAGGAAAACCCCAGGTTGAGTTACCGAGTTGATAACCAGCTTCGTAGGACAGATGATCCAGATCCGGAAGATCTGGTTAACTCCACCGAGATAACACGAGAAATACGGAGTATGTTAATCACGCTTCGTAGGACAGGCCTCTGGTCCGGACCAGGTTAGGCGTCCAGCATAAATTACCGGGGTGATATACCCCGATCAGAAATGAACCAGCATCATAGGACGGAAAACCCCGGGTTGAACCTAAAGTAAGCTCGATAAGAGAAAATCCGGCTTCGTAGTATAGGCCCCCGGATCTTCACAAAAATATTTTTTAATTCCTTCAGTGTGAAAACAATGAATTTTTCTTTTAGCTCCTTTAAATCAAAGAAAATATTTCATACTGTCCATTTTTAGTCTACAGGCAGTTATTTGTTATTAATTTTCTTACATAAAAATAAATCTATGGGCAAATGGATAATAATTGGACTATATCTGTGAAAGTGCTCATAGATTACCATTGTAAATAAGAGATATACAACAAAAGCTGAATTATATCAGATTGAATTGAATTGCTGCCTTGTTGCCCCCATAATTTCATGGAAATTATGTAGAGCTAATACATATTTAGATAATTCATATTGGAAAACATGATTAGAAAAGAATTTCAGACAATGTTTTTGACCATTAATATGTATATACAGTACATAGAAATGATGGAAATTCTTTTTCTTTTATTTATTTCTTTTCTTTTTATTATCTTGTGTGTCATTTCATTTTTCCTTCTCGTGTTATTTTATTTATGTCTTTCATGTGGTAATAGCATTGATAACATAGGTTTTGCTTGATGTGGCTGAAATAAAGACACTAAACTGAAAAAATAGAAAAAGAAAAACAGAATTAGACATTTTGGATGCTAATACTAGGCCAACAGCATTTATGTTTCCCTTTAGGTACTGTTTTATATACATATATATGTAATATATTTTTTTATATTTATTTTGTTTGTGTAGTTCTTGTATCTTGGCCATTCTTTGAGCACAGTTTTTATAACTGGTATTATTTCATTTTCATGTTATAGACAGAACAGGAAAGACCGGCTGCTCAGGAAACGTTGGTCCCACATCAGCTTGGATCTCATCTCCCTGCTGGAGGACAGCGAACACAACGTCATCTCCCTGCAGGTAAACCTCAGTCTGAGTGATCAAAAGAAGATGGTTGTTGAAACTTGTGTTTGAAATCTGCCATTTAAGTGCAGAACAAATTTTATCGCATCTGTAAGGGATAGATGATCTTACACTGACCTTCATCTTCTCGTCAGATAGAAAATGAGAGGAAGAAAATTAAATTCAACATCCGCCGTGCGCTGTACGATAAGAAGGTGTGTATTTCTACAATAGGGGTTCAGTTATGGAAAAGCTGCAGGGAAGACATGGCTTCACAAAAAAATATGAAGTAATTGAAGTTCATTAATAACAAAGAAGAGTGTTGTTTATTATGGTCTGCTTTGTGCATCACTGTGTATCATCTGGAATATTTAGATGAAGGCAGCTACAAAGTTTAAATTTACGGTTTTATGCACAAAGGGTTTTGGACTAGATTAGTTTTTAACTTCATACAAAACCTCTTTTCGAGCTTTGAAAATGTTTTTATTTGTTTCCTTTTTCACATTTGTGTGATTAAATGTTCATTTTGGTTTTAAAAAAAGTTAGAATAAATCAATTTAAAAAAAAAAAAAAAAGATCTTCTAGCAGTTTTTCACAACTTCACAATCTTTCTCTCAGACGCACTTTGCTGCTTTATTTTCAGATTGTGATTCTGAAGGAGCTCAAGCACTCAGACGGGAACTTCAACAAAACCCAGAGGATCGAGCTCAACGCGGTATAATGTGCACACACAGCTGGCAGTGTGTGTGTATGATTTTTATGGCCTCCATGTTAATATTTTTCCAAGCTTACCAGCCATTTCTTGCCGTTCCACTGCAGCTTCTGCACATCGACTATTACAGCCTCACAAAGTTTTATGGCACGGTGAAGTTTGATCAGGGCGTGTTCGGCGTATTTGAGTACGGAGAGCGGGGGTCGCTCAGGGTATGCACAACAATCACACACTGCATATTATACTTTGATCTGCATTTTTTCATCCTTATCTGTTTTTTCTTTTCCAGTATGTGCTGAATGACAAGGTGTCTTACCCAGAGGAGACCTTCATGGACTGGGAGTTCAAAATCTCCGTTATGTACGATATCGCCAAGGTGAGACTTCACTGATGATTGCTTAATGCTGCTGTGCACTTCATTGCACCATTACAGAAGAATAAAGACATTATTGCGCTCCCACAGAAATGATAACGAGCGTTACGCAAGACTTCAACAGCATCCAATCAATACCAGCGTCGGGGACATCAAATCACATATTAAATACCTTTTCTCATATATGAGTCCAGCCACAAATCATAAGAAGGCAGTCAGTCTGACCTGCACACCCATAGGATCAACTTCTTGTTTGCCAAATAATAGAAAAACTTTAGAAAATGCTTTTCCAGAATCTATTCATGACCGTGACTAAGTGTTAAACTGGGGAGAAATTAGTAAAAAATTATCTAACTTCTCCATGGAATATCACAGTCTGTGTCCTATAATTACATTAAAAGAACAGCAAATATATTTCTGACGTTTGTTGCATCGTGAACTTATAATCTTGAACAAACAAATAAAAACAAGCTTGTCTCCCTCAGTGGTGTAAATCAGGATAAATGTGATGGGAAAGTTGTGATATATGATGTGATATATGGCTGAATATCATGAATAACTCTCACGGGAGTTTCTGCTTCTGATTAACAGATGCAGATGCAATCAGATAATTTTCAATTAAAAGCGAAGGAGACCAGCACAAATTAGCAGGAGTCTCAAACAGGCATGAGTCTCTGATCCCTAGGGTTAAGGTACAGACTGAAGATGTCATTAAATTTACCAGATTAAATGAGCTGCTGCAATTCCTCTCGCTGCCACTAGATGTCATAAAAGATCACAGAGGACTCAGGTCCTTCATTGAAATGTAAATGGCATCAATAATTCTCCTTTAGGAGAATGAGTGAGCTCCTGTTTGGTGTTGTTTCGCCTTAGTGCTTGACTCCTCTTTGCAGGGCATGTCTTACCTCCACAGCAGCGACATCCAGGTGCATGGTCGCCTCAAGTCCACTAACTGCGTGGTGGACAATCGCATGGTGGTGAAGATCACAGACTTTGGCTGCAATGCCTTTCTTAGCCCAGGCAAAGGTAATATCCAAAGCGCAGGATGTCTACAGTTGAACCCCACCCTCTCGATCTTTGGGAATATTCCCACATACATATGTTTCTTTACGCTTTGTCCTGTCAGACTTATGGACGGCTCCGGAGCACCTGAGGAAGCAGGGTAACTCCCAGAAAGGAGACGTCTACAGCTTCGCGATCATTGCTCAAGAGATCGTTCTCAGGAAGACCACCTTCTACACCGAGTCCTGCTCAGACCGATCAGGTGTCAAACCCTCGATCATTGTCCAGAATGACGACGCCTGGTGAAACACACGCCACGGGACACTCAGTCGCTCATGTTTTAATGAATGGATGTGCGTGTTTCTCCACAGAAAAGCTGTCCAAGGTGATCTCCTCCTACTTCAGACCTGATCTTAACTTTGAGACGGCGTCAGAGAAAGAATCAGAGGTGTTATAGATTTGCGTAGTGACACAGTTTTACTTCTGCCTCTGATTGTCACTCTTCCTAAAACCAGGTGTTTTCTGTTCTTCAGGTGTACACGCTGATAAAAAGCTGCTGGGACGAGGATCCAGAGAAAAGACCCGACTTTAAAAGGGTAGAAAGCTCACTGGGGAAAATCATCAGGTAGCTGCTCGTATTCATGCTAAAAATGCAATCAAGGCTCTAAAAGACGGATCCCATCGTGCATTTCTAGTAGATCTTAATAGCAGTCTGTTTCGTTTACAGTAAAATTCATAACCAGGACAATGAGAGCTATATGGACAACATGATCAGGAGGCTGCAGATGTACTCCAGGAACCTGGAGCACCTGGTGGAGGAGAGAACAGTCCTGTACAAGGCGGAGAGGGATCGAGCCGACTGCCTCAACTTCATGCTGCTTCCTGGGTCTGTTTACACTGCAGAAGCACACACACCAACATGAATTACTCAATGATTTATTAAACATGGTCTGTTAAACATGGTCTATTAAACATCTTTTTTCTTCGATTGCAGTGTTTTTATGATCGTGAGACGGAAAAATGCATATCAAGATCAAAATTTATTATCATGTAATAAATTGAGTATAAGATTGTATAGAACAGGGTTTTGAGCAAAATGTTACCATAAAGTGATGCAATAGGTCTCAGAAACTGTCCGGATCAATATATAATACACATGGTGTTAACAGGGTACAACTGAAGGGGCAAAGGGGGAGTCTGACTGGAGCTGGATAGATGAGAACTTTTACTCTGTGAATCATGTAAAGCTGCTTTAGAAGAGTCATGATAAGCACAGAGGAAGTTCGTTAAAAGTAGGATTGGGAATCTCTGGTTTGATCACCACAAAGTCATACAGCGATTCAATGCTGCCGATATCTCAAATTCAGTCACAAGATGATTTCGATTCGATTTGATCAAGGAACCACTGATCGATATGAAACGATATAAAGCAATATTATGAGTGATTGATCACAATTATTTCCATTCATCTCAAAAAGCAATGAGATCATCATTTAACCTTTCTTTATTCCAGTGCTCTGGCATTAACATTCAGTTTAAAAGAAAATATTTTCAAAATAAAAGCTGGTTACTCATTGAACATATGATCGATGTAGATCGATATATCATCCCACAGCTAGTTAAAAGTAATAAAAAGGGAAATAAATTAATAAAGAGCTGTAATCACTACAAATAAAGTAGATCGCTGGAATGGCTGAATAATAAAAAATGTAAGTGAAACTGCATGTGCTCTGTCTAATGTCAGTAATACAGTGTAATAATAACTCATATACAAACACATAGAAATCTTATCTCGCTTTAAGACACACTTTCATTTCAGACAAAACTGCTGGGTTAAATCTGACTGAAACCTCTGGAAATTAGTGGTTTCATCCTGTAACATCTGTCTGTGTGCATCCCTCTCTGTGTGAAGCCCGGTGGTGAAAAGCCTGAAGGAGACGGGTGTGGTGGAGCCGGAGCTGTACGATGAAGTGACGATATATTTCAGCGACATTGTGGGATTCACCACTTTGTGCCAGTACAGCACACCCATGGAAGTCGTGGACATGCTCAATGACATCTACAAGGGCTTCGACAGCATCGTCGACCATCATGATGTATACAAGGTACCAGCAGGGGTGGAATAAGATAGATAGAACGATAAGTTGATTTTAAAAACTCCACATATCTAGCATTTCTTTCGTGTGAGTTCAGGTGGAGACGATAGGCGACGCCTACATGGTTGCGTCGGGCCTGCCGAGGAGAAATGGGAACAGGCACGCTGTGGACATCTGCCGCATGGCTCTGGACATCCTGTCCTTCATGGGCACCTTCCAGCTCCGACATCTGCCCGACATCCCTGTGTGGATACGCATCGGGGTGCATTCAGGTACACCTCACATTCCCTGCTGCTTCTTGGAGCTGTTCTACTTCCAGCAGCCATTCCTCCAACATCTTGCTCAGTGCTTCTCAACCTGAGCGGTAGATTCTTATAAGGGGGGCGTTGGCAATCCATTGGTTTTTTTTATGATTGACACTTAAATTGATCAGTGTGAGGAGAAACAAGGGCTAGTTCACAAATTCACCTAGAAACAGTAATTGTCCCAACGGTAGCAAATTGTAGAAACGTGGCCAAAAACACTTTTCTTCCTTTAAATAAATAACTTGGACCTCCAGTTGTCATTTCCAACTAACACAAACTTAAGAAAGTCGACACTTCTACTTTTATTCTGCTGTTTACTAGGTTTTAACCACCAAACAGAAAAGGCAAGACACAATTCATGAATCTTTAGTGATTTTAAACTGAGCCTTGTCTGGGTGACAGTGCTTGGTACCTGAGTTTTTTCTGGTTATTTTGGTTTGTTGCATGCTAATACTGGTGTTTCTTATCATGCACATGGATTGTCTGCAGTATTAAGCCAGATCCACTGGATGGATCTAAATGCGGTATTTTCGGGGCCATGTTTAGCATACCTGGTAAAGCAGGTGTCCTCATCTCAGCTGTCCCTGGATCAGTTTCTAGCTTGTAGCTGAATGTCTCTCCCTGGACTTAAAATGCTACCAGACCCACGTAATCTTTTTTTAACACAATTATTACAGTCACAACCTGTACAGGAGGAGTCAGGACATGGGAAACTTTAAACAATGACCAATGGGGGGGGCAGTAGGTGAAGTGGATATTAGATAGGGGGCACTACCCCAAAAAAAGGTTGAGAAACAGCTACTAGCTGATTTAATTTCTGCCCCTCCCCTTTCATCTGCCTCTTTATTCCCTTACAATACAAACCCTTCTACTTAATGATAATATAAATGAAATGTGTGCGTCCAGGTCCCTGTGCGGCAGGTGTTGTGGGGCTAAAGATGCCCAGATATTGTTTATTCGGAGACACAGTCAACACAGCGTCTCGCATGGAGTCTACAGGACACCGTAAGCAAAGAAAGACACACACAACACACCATTATAAGCACAACGAATGAGAAAACTGATTTCCATTGACATTTCCTCTATTCTAGTTATTTCACATGAGCGTCTTACTTCAAATTGCTTTAGTGAAATTACAGAGGCTACCCGTAAACCTGATTAAGTAAATTAACTGCAGCCAGTCTCAGTTGTGTTTCTATCCTCCAGCCCTGCGGATCCACGTCAGCGAGCCGACTATAAATATCCTGCAGAGGACAGGCTGCAAGTTCGAGTATGAGAAGAGAGGAGAGACGTATCTGAAGGTATAGATGTGTAAAGAAAACACATATTTTACAGTTTGTAAATAACTAAATGTCCATAAAAACTGCTGCTTAGGATTCAATCATAAATGTGTGTGTGGGTGCTTTTTTCCCAGGGTAAAGGAACAGAGATAACTTACTGGTTGACAGGAGAAACTGGGAAAGACTATGACCTTCCTACTCCACCCACAACGTGAGCAAACACACAAACCGAAACGGTGAAACTCACTAAAACGTCGGCTGCGATTTGTAATCAGATTACCTGCGTGAACAAGGCCGTATAATGAGCTTTATCCGTCTGCGGCATGGAAAATAAGCTGTACATGACAGAATTACTGCTTTGCCTGCACAACACAACTCAAAAACAATCAGATGTCGGACAACAATAGGACAAAGTTAATATTCAGAGCAAAGGATGCTGCAAATATCCAAGAAAATGAAAAAAAAAACAAAAAAAAGCTTGGTTGCTTTATGGTAATATGACTGTTGGATTAAAGTTTGCAACAGTCTGCTAGCTGCAGGGATAGGCTCCTCGTGCAACTCTGCCCTGGAATAAATGGGCCCAGAAAATGAATATTACAAAAAGCCAAAAGAAGACATAAATGAAAACATTACCTCTTCTGCTTTTGATCATTCAGGAAAGTCGGATCAACTCAATCCACGATTTAAAACTCGGTTATAAAATTGTACAATTTTTGGTCCAGATTCCTATTTTTAAGTCTAATATAAACCTATTAGGTACATTATTCATGAGAAATACCATCATGCTGAGCTCAGAAATAATGTGGTTACCAGTAGTTAGGTAATATGATTACAGATAGACATTTTCATAATATTGTACTGAGATGCACAAACGAGCCACTATTGGGTAAAGTGAATGGCATGAACATCTACGGCTACACGCTACCACTGTGAGCAGCTTTATAGGACACAGGGGAGCATTTTGGCAAAGGTACGCTCAGTAAATTTATATTTGGACTCTTAGCCGATCTTTAGTTAAACCTGAACCTTACACGCAGGAACTTTTAAGACTGTTCTGATGCATATTTTACAAGTCATCAAGACTCTTAAAGGACTTGTATGAAGTTGCTTTTTTTCCGTGTTTTATGTCCATGTTTCAGGGAGAATTTCCAGCGTCTGCAGCAGGACCATGCCCACATGATCCTGGCGTGTCTGGAGTCCCGCTGTCGAGGGTCAGTGCGCAGAAAAAAGCTGTGCACCAATGGGATCAAGAGAGACGAAGACAACCAGGAATCGGAGGCGGAGTCTGAGGGCAACCATCCGGAGTACCTGCATCTGGCAACCGTGGACAACACCCTGAGCACATTCCTGTAGGACGCGTCAGTTCGAGCGTTTTTACTCCGTTTGGTGAGAGCAGGAAGTCAGCCAGCAGGTGCACAGTAGAGAAACTTTATCTGAATATGTCACTGGTCCTCTCATTGCTAATTTTTGCTTTGTAAGTTGGATATTTCCATGTCAGGATGCATTTGTGAAACACATCTTATCATTTTTTTACTATTAACTTTCAAACTATTGTTTTTTTCTGCTCAACAAAACCATGTATCTAAAGCAAGAGGCAGCAGAGATGTGAGGCTGACGAGCAGCGGGGTGGGGACACAACCCGTTTATTTAGATGGAAATGGATCGTTTGCATACTTCCGAGACTAATCTGAGGCCATGGGGAGCACCGACGCCACAGGCTGTACTCAACCAGCATTCCTTCACATCTCACTGTAAACATCCACATCTAACGATCAAGCTTTATAACGTAAAATCTGATTCAGAGGAAAGTCTGTGTTAAATCCATGTTTCACATATTTGGAAGCAAACTAAATGCATTTCTTGCCAAGATGATAGAAGAACGTGAAGTAGCATAGAAACTAATTTTTGTGTCAGTGTAAATCTTTTAAAACGCTGGTATGTTTATGTATAAAGTACTAGATAATAATGCGAGTTCAGAATTTTTTTTTTTTTAAGTACATTTAAAAATGTGTATCTTAAAACAAAAGACAAATCTTTATTTTTGTTTGAAACAAAGACAATCATGTACAGTAAATAAAAAAAGAAGAGAGAATTCACTTCTGGTCACTTTGCTGAAGGTGTGGTGTGTTGCACAGAAAAACCATTCAGTCAAATTAAAACAGCATTTCTTAAAGCCTGTACAGGTTTGTCTGAGGCGTTACAATTCATGTGTCACATTTGTTTTTTTAAACATTTACAGACAAGGTATATTGAGGCTCTGCGGACAGCAGATGAAAGAAAGTCCAGCATCAGAGAAGACCTTTTTCTATGCATATTATCCTGACATATCTGATGTTTTTGCACAGAATAGTAAAAGTGCACTGCTAGGTAGACCTTTCCTGCATTGAATGGTGTGAAAATCGGATAAAGAAAAGAGAAAAAAAAGAAATGTGGATCCAGCAAAACAAACAAAAGTGGCGAAGATGTAGATGGACGTTTACAAAGTTATTTCACCTTGAGAAAAGTAATGGTAATAAAAAATCTTGGAATAGTGCTCGTTTAAGAGCATTAATGTGAACCAACACCCATAACTAACATGTATCATGGACCTGAATATTTATGTGAACAGACAAAAGAAATGCAGCCAAAAGTTGACAGTCCCACTCTTTACTAGTAAAAAAAAGAGAAAAAAACCCCACATTGTTTCTAAAAAACTGAGAATAAATAAGACAACAGAATATATAAAAAATAGAAAAAGGTGTTACATATATACAAGATGGCTTAAAAGAGCTTCATCTCACAGACGCAACACAGCTGCTTGTGCACATTTTCTCTCTTCATCTCCACCTCAACACCTCGGAGCAAATACAGTCATTTACACTGGTAACAAATCTCAACCCTCACTGAGTTTGTAAACTATCAATGCTTGGATTAAAAAAACAGCCATTTAAAAAAAAGGACAGAAAATGCATGTAGTTACAGCTATGATCATTTCTACACGTTGGTCAGTTTTGCTGCTTGAACTCAAGGCACTGAATGATCCAAGTAAAACGAACTGAAACAACAAAACCGTCTCTCTGCTAATGTGTAAGGATTATCATATGCATGTTCTGTAGCTTAACTACACTAATATGCATCGTTTGTGCTAACCCTGTTAAAGTCTGTCTCTACTTGATGCTAAAAATGGAAACAACAGTTTATCCTATGCACACAAACACTATATTGTATGCAGATAATTTTTTTCTTAGAATTTTCAAACTGGAAAAAAAAGTATGTTTTTATTTCTCGATTATCTCTTTTTGTTGCTTTTTTCAGCCGGTGTGTAGCAGCTCTGACATGTTTGTGTGTCCTTGCTGCTGGTCAGTCTGGGTAGCAGAGGAGAGTTAACAGCAGGTCCGAGAACTTGTAGCTTTGACAGACTGAAAGTAACAAACGGGTCTTATCTTATCACACACTAACGTCTGCATAAGGTTACTCTGTTTTTGTTGTTCTATGAGGCCCTCCCCATTAAAAAGCCAGACAATGAGATGTTAATGAACCATTAAACATCTACGATCATTTGATGAGCAGTTTAGATGGCGGCAGCTTACTGTAGATGTAACTAGTCTAAATGCGTATTTACATGTTTCATCTGCTGTTATAAATCTTACACCCTGTTATAAATACAAGTATAATCCTTTGTTTTCAAGGAAATGTCTTGTGCAGTTATTTAATGACATTTTTAAACAAATTAAGTAATTTCTCACCGAATGTCACTAAATGTGCTGCAGTTAAAATTTGACCTATGTTGCCTTTCTCACATACAACTAGCAGATTGCTCAAAGTTGTGTTATTTAAAGGCAGGTATACGATCTTCTTGTTTCCAGACGGTTTAAGTAAACATCACTCCCACACAACTATTAATAAACATGGATGAATTTAAAAAGAGCAAAAAAGATCCATCCAGTGGTTCTGATGAATTTCTGGAAAAAGATTGGCAAATCCTACGATTCGGACCGAACTGGTTGGGACTAACGGTTCGCCTGTGATTGGCCGAGTTACTACTTCTTCCTGTTTACGACTCTGTCTGCAAGCACGCTACACAGTGCACTCACTAGTGTTCCTGCGGCTCACGCGAAGCGTAAAAGAGCGAGGATACAGCAGGAATGGCAGAAGAGGAGCTTAAGCCAAGCACAACAGGAAGCAAGAGGATAAATGTTTTTTTCAAAGAGGCACTAAAAAAACTTGTCTGGACAAGGAGAGCGCACATACGCAAATTAACATCGCCATTGCACTTCACAGATGGCTGCAACTTCTGTGTGTATGTGATTGTAAGATTCAGCCACGCTGCGCTGGATCACACCCGGGTTTTCTCTGCTGTTTTCAAATTCTGGCTTTTCTACTCTCAGAGATCGTATATCCTGCCTTAAAAGCAATGCCTTGAAAGCAAATCTGCGGCATTCATAATTCTAAACAAAGTAAATCCACCCGTGTGTCCCGTCTTTTTCAAATTTTGTGACATCTCGTCCCTCTGATCTCCTTCGTGTGCTTTTCCTGCAGCAGCGACAGTCAGCGGTGAAACCAACACAAGGTGATGCAGGTGCTGCGAGTGCTTTTACCGCTTTTATCGCTGCCTGAACAGTTGCAGTTATACTTCCAATTTAAAAAAAGTTAACCTAACCAGTAAATATGAGCGGACATACACGGCATGCACAATTACTGGGCAAAATGGATATTTCTGTGTGTTTAAAAAATCACGAGGAAGCTTCAACACTCAGAAAAACTGTCCAAAAAGACAATAACCTACACCAATGAATCAAACCTACAAAAACCTTAGCCAGCGGGACACTGAACAGGATATGATATAACGAAAAGCATGATAGGAAAAACCACAAAAACTTCAAGACAAAATGAAACCTCAACTTTCTAAGAACACAAATCCCTCCGTTCCCATAATGCATTAAACAATGACCGTTTCTAATAAAGCAGAATTAATGTGTACAGTTGAATTACCCCTGAGAAATAATAAATTGAAAATTCCTCTTTT
The DNA here is from genome assembly GCA_036024015.1 of Craterocephalus amniculus. Classification (NCBI taxonomy): domain Eukaryota; kingdom Metazoa; phylum Chordata; class Actinopteri; order Atheriniformes; family Atherinidae; genus Craterocephalus; species Craterocephalus amniculus. The sequence goes on along the minus strand of JAVQJG010115380.1, from coordinate 2,100 downwards.
AACAATTTAATTTGAGGGAAAAATAAGATTTTGTGTGAACTGAAAACCACTTGCCTGGTAATTGTGCATTCAGCGTAAAAGCAGCAGGAAGAAACGCGGGTGCAGAGCTACAAGTACAACTGGCTGCAAACCCCTCGTGTTTCTGACAACCAAAGGTGGAGCGATGTTAAAAGGCGAAATGTTATAGGACCAACCGCATCCCTCGTCGGGCTGAAGGAGGACGGTGGAAAACTGAAAAATGTCCCGTTAGGACAGAGATGCAACACGGTCCTTTCTCACCATCTGTCACACCAGACGAGGTCAGCTGTCTTCTGTTGGATCATGGTTCAGCACCGTGGTTCAGCCAGCTGGGTTATTGATCTTTGGTTATGTCTTACTAAGCTCCACCCTCGGCAATATAAACAAAACGAGTTTCAGAGAACAGTAATTTGGATGATATTGCTGCAACCGACCATGATATCTACTGTATGTCATTTTTTTGGGTGAATTGTTCTCTTCCTTGTGATTTGGTAACGCTAACTGGCATCTTGTTGATGAACTAGCAACGACGCACTGACACACTACACAGATGTACACCATGTATAGGATGTCACCAGCCTAGGAAACAAAAATAAAAATCCTTTTCTAAATCCGGGAGCCATGGATCTGGAAAAGCTGTGAAAAGAAAGAAAAGCCACGTATGAGAAGCTCCAGCTCTGCTGCAACACAACCAGACTGATTTCATACAACCTAAGTTTTAGTTTGGCTGCCATGATTGTGATGATTGTGATGAACATGGTGAGAGAATGAGAGTAAACAACTAAACTGACATGCACAACAACTGGAACACCAACAAAACACACAAACCTTCTGGACCGTCATAAATAGTGTTGCCTTTGACTGTGGCTCACATGTGTGTGTGTGGTTTTACATTGACACTGTAGGGTGTGCACAGACGGGGAGGGACATCTAACACTACTGCTGCGCTGAAAGGTCAGGGATATTCCATGTCACAGTATCGGTAATGAGAGCTCAGAGCGATGCAGCGCTCGATCAATATCTGTAGATCGGTCGGTCCGCTGCAGGCTTTTCATTAGAAATGCTGCCCTTTCCTTCTCTGACTACTGCTGTTAGACCAGGACTCATGGCGGTGTGCTGCTTTAACTACAATCAAACAAAGTTATGTTTCGTGTCTTTGGTCCCCATTGAAAAAGAAATGCCACATCACAAGAGGGTTTTCTATAAATAAACTGAAATTGAAATTATACCAAGATGTCTTGGATTATGTTTCTGTATCTGATCAGCAAGGAAAATCTGTAAAACACTATGAAGTAGGCTAATGAAAGTAACTTTTTACATTTTTACTGAAACAGAAAACATTTCCTGAGTTTCTTATGCACAGCGAGGGTCTCTCCTATTCTGGGCAAAACCAAAGTTTTTATTAACTTTTTAAAGCTCCCATGCAGTAGCCAGCAATGTCCTATTTTCATATTCCCTCGGTGAGATGAAAGAATTAAGGGGCATCCAGAACAAGTCCTATCTGTACAGCACGCTTTCCGCACCAAGACACCAAAATGGATTTTTATAAACTGAGCAAGCTCTTTGTAAATGAAATGATCACCTCTCTTTTTGCATGTAACATCATCTTTAAAGAAGATTTTTTAAAACAATTTTCAGGTTCATATATTAATCAAATGTTCAATATTCAATATTTTATACAAAATGTTGTTTCAGAGGAAATGTATTTCCTCCATCAACAACAAGCTAAAAGAAAAAAAAAGAAACACCAATCAGTTATGACAGTGACAGACGGCCACTCGATGTAGAGGAGTATTTACAATAGTTATTGTTAATTTGTTTATTATTGGTCTTAGTGTAAATTATTAGTAATTTGTATTTTTTAATAGTTTAACAAGAAAAGGCTAAACTCTAAAATATTATTTAAAAAACATGGAAAATGACATTTCTTTGGTTGCCCTTGAGCCGAGCTCTGCTGTATAGTTTAAGTAGGGCTGGGCGATATGGCCAAAACATAAAATCTCAGATTTTTTAAAACCAAATCCGATTTTCGATTTTAATCGATTATCTTTAATCTTCCTGTCTTTTTCTTTAAAACAGATC
>JAVQJG010115377.1:0-18324 GCA_036024015.1 Craterocephalus amniculus | reverse complement strand
GTGTGTGTGTGTGTGTGTGTGTGTGTGTGTGTGGGGGGCCGTCCACAGGGACAGCTTTCAACTTTACAACACACTGAATTCCCCTGCTTTTCTCTCTCGCTGTCTATTCCCCAGTGTGTGTTGTGGTGTGTTTTTGTTCCCAGAACACATTTACTTTCCACATCATTCAACACGCCTTCAACCATCCACCACACACACACACACACACACACACACACACACACACACACGCTGACACACTCCAGTTTAACTCAAACACAGACGGTTATATAAAATTCACAGCTGAATACGGGAGCCAGGAGGATCGGCTCTCTTTGCTTTGTTCGGCTCCCGACGGAGTTTCAGACGCGACACGATGACCAGACACCAACTCTGGAGTAAAGATGGAGGCGTCAGTGGGTGGGCGGAGCTAATGTAACCCGGTAGATGTATGGGGCACCTTTGGTTTGGTTTGGTTTGTCCCACTCTCCAGGTGTGCTGACCTGTGGGCTTTGCCTTTAAAGGAGGAACTGAAAGTGACTGAGTGAGCAAACCTCACCCCTGCCGACTAGCAGCACAGCTGGATCTTAGGACATTTCTCAATTTAACATAACCCTATAAACTTCTGCAAAAAATAGCTTTTTAACTTTTATCCTGTCTGGTTCCATTTTCCACTTAACTGGTTGGTCGGATGGCGGTAAGCGGCGTTACACTAGATAAACACACACAATAATTCAGCATTACGAGGGTGATTCAGCAAAATAGAATCATTTCATCTACAGGTGTGGTCACAACATTTATTTCATATTTGCTTTTACCTTGTTTAAAGGTTTATCCTGGTAAGCAGGTGCTTTTTGAAATTAAAAAGAATCTGAAAACATTTCTAGTATGACTTAACATCAGTTCACCTCCAATCTCTGAAAGGAAAACTTCCCCCTCAGAACGATGGCAAAAAGAAATTCCTCCATACTGCTCGTCCAGTGTAATCCAAGTTTCCTGAGTGGGAAACGTCCATAATTTACTGGAAACGACATCATTTAGTTTATTTTTACAGCTTTAACATTAGCGCTGGCATTTCGTGGATGAGCTCCAGGACACTTTGGAAGCCGGGGCAGAGCCAACCATCCGGGGAGCTTACAGCCCCAATCCTGCTGAAAATACAAGCAACATTTTTCTTTCTGTCTTTCTTTCTTCTTTCAACTCCTTTCGTATTGATCTGCAGCTTGGTTGCTTAGCACAACGTGAACAGCAAATCTATTTCTTCTTCGCTTGTAGAAGAAGAAACTGATTGTCTGAAGCTGCTTGTGATGACGTTGTTATGAATTAAATTTGAATCGAAATGAATTTTTCATATGGAAATGTTCTCATTTAACAATTAAAACAGCGCTGAGCTCTACTGTTGTTTTTTTTTTTTTTATTTCACCAAACTTTTACCTCTGTAACATCTGCCTTCAGAGTGACGTCGGTGTTGCAGCAGCTGTCCTTCTCCCCCTCCTCAGATCCCCTCATCATAACCGCATCGCCTCTTCTTCTGGATTCTGATTGGTTCTAACATGTTTGTGTGTGTTTTATTGTGTTTTACATTGTGCTGTTTATTTTGCTTACTTGTGTACAGCACTTTGTCTCAGCTGTGGTGGTTTTTAAAATGCTTTATAAATAAAGTTGAGTTAAGTTGAGTTTAAGGAGGTTTGTTGTCTTCCCACAAATCAGTCTGTCCATCATTGCCCTTTCAGCTCTTTAGATTAATGAATCACCGGTCAGGGACGGTAGCATGTTACTGCGACTATAGCAGTTCCAGTTTCACAAGTTCCTACATCTCCTGATGGTTTAGTTACTTTCCATTGTGTTCATGTTAATAATTAAAAATAATTTAAGAGGGAAGTTTGGTTTTATCATCCGTTCTAGTTGGTATGGGAGGAAGTGATATTTCAGTGTCAATGCTCACTTCACTGCGTATCAGTTTTCTCAGATAACCTGGTAGCTCGGATGAATTTAGCAGAACTGACAAGCTGCTCCCAGCATCCGCTTCCTTGTATTTGTGTGCATTTGTGATTTTAATTGAAAATGTAATTTCACTGTGAGAGTACAATGCATCAGTTGCACCTGGCAGCAGTAATCATTGAGCAGAGCCCAGCCACGTACACACACACATCCTGCAAACAGATGTCTGGGTGAAAATGTTAAATGAGCAGGAGTTGGTTTTCCGTGCAGGAATCACTTTAAGCTTTGTTGTAACTGCGAACCAATCGGCTTCTGGCCCGCGTGCCGGCAGGCTTTCTCCTGTGAGCATGTGGGTCACAGCGAGGTTAGCCGCTCGGAGCAAACAGCACTTCATGGATATGTTGCTCAGTTTTCACTCACCTTTCAGCTTCTTGACGTGGAAATAAGCTGGAAGTGATGTCAGATGAAAGACGGCCTCTTTGTGTGCGCACATTTATTCACACGAACGACACGGAAATGGATTGTCCAAGGAGCTGTTTGGGGTGTTGAATTTTTTAAAAAGCAAATGGGTTTTTTAAAGTTTTTGCCTTGATTGGTGAGAGTTGAGAGAAGAAATGTTTTAAAAAAAACTGAAGCCCCTCCCTCCCACCGTTGCAGACATATATGGATGGCGTAGGCGTATCGACACAGAGTCCACACTGCAACACTGCAGCCAAAGAAGTAGACCTGATTTGTTTTTGGAGTACTGCGATGCCACTGCGATGTTAGTAATTATATTTTTTTATATATTACTGGCTCAATGAAGGTTATTGTGGATAATCATTTATTATATTTATCATATTATTATGTTTTATTTCCCACTAAAATAAGCTTATATTACTATGTAATTTGGTTGTTTTTATTTTGTTATTTTAAAAAAACTTAAACCTTATCCTTCAGTGGACAGCAAAGTACCAGAATTGATATGAGTAAAAAAGTAACCCAGTTTAGGTTTAGCCTTTTGCTAATTGATAGACATAATTATGAGATTAAAAAAGTCTCATATATCTCAAATAGTTTATATTTTTTTAATCTCATAACTGAGAGTTTTTAATTTCTCAATTTTCTTTTTATTTGATAATTATGTCTTTTAAATAATTTCACATGTATGATTTTTTTTTCTTCTATAATTCTGACTTATTAGGATTTTCATCTCAGAATTATTATTTTTTATGTCATAATTTTGACTTTTAAAAATTAAGAAATGAAAAATTCCTGTCTTATTTATGAGATAATTTGTCAGTATGTTCTATTTATGAGTTTCAATCCCGCAAATTGCAAAATAAAAGTGTAAAACTCTCTTAAATTGTAGTTTGAAGCCGAAGAGACCTGGTTTCTTCTGTTCTTTAGATGAGCGTGGACCAACATCTCTGAAACTGTATCCATTATCTCATCCAGCTGCGAGGCACGTAATGCTCCTTTAACACTGAGCGCCACATGAAAGCTTGTTTCCTTTTTTCCTTTTGGCCTGCAGCCTAACCTCCCTGATGACAACAAAGCCAATGAACTGAGATCACAACAGAAAAGCATCAGCCAACAAGCCATAACCACGGTAACTAGCAGCCCGGGGACACTAATGTACACATTTAATGAGTTGGACTGCAAACGGACTGAAAACTCTGGGTTTGTTTCTGAGACGCCATCATCAGTGGACTCCCAGCCTCCCGACAGGCCGTCTGCAGCTGCTGATGGAGGAAATGAAGCTTTCCTCTCATGTCGGGTATGGGCTGAAACTGCGACTAAAAAGAATTTTAAAACATTTGTTCTACATTTTACATCATTTCCTCCACATCACAGCGTTAACAATGGAAACACTTTTGCTGCTACACATGAAACTGCTGACCTCGTATGCCCAGAGCCGGAGGCACAGACCCGGATCACAAGCCCAGAAAACAGGGTCGTGCTTTGAAACATGCAGACTGCAGAATCCCTGGAGTTGCTGCAGATTGAGGGGAGTAAGTGCTGCGCTTTCAAGATTCACACCCAATTTGTTACTCAAAAAAATGAGCAGCGGTGGAGCGAGCATTTGCTTCCCAGACCTGAGGAGTCTAATACATTTATAATATGAGGAATAAAACAGGTCTGCTTATCAATGATCCTCCAAACTCCCAGACATTTTATGCTATTTATGGCTGCCTGCTTGTTTATTTTCTTTTTTTAGAATATAAAAGTGCTATAAAAGCCCAACCCTCTTCTGTTCAGTCCTACAAAGACCTGCAGGTTTCATTGACTTTGGTTACATGACGCTTTTAATTTAGAATTAAATATACCTATATAAATAATTCAGAATTAAAATCTTCTCCTTCAAGTTTACATGAAATAATAACTCAGAATTAATGTTTAGATGGAAAACCTGTTATCTTAATTCTGTTTTAGATCTGGGGACGGGAAGGATTCTGATTGGACAGGGGAGGAAGTGACGTACTTGAGTAGCCTACGAATCTTCACCTCGTAGTGCGCTGACCTTTAAATGGGACACAGTGATAGACCGATGCAGCATCGATCAGCTCATACAGAATTACATTTTTGCCTTTAAAGCAGATCTTAGTAGCTCTGGGTCTGTTTACCATGCAGTGCACACCCCAAAGCTGTAGGGGGAGCTCCACAGTGAAAATAGGCTACAGATGAAGAAAAATGTTGTAAAGCAGAGGGAACTTACGGTTTGTTTTGAACAGGCGACGGCGAGTCACCATGGCTTCACAGGCATGTAGTAAAAGTAAATATCAAAGCAGTAAAAAAAATGCATGCATATTTGTCCAAAAGGATTTACAACCGGCGTTATAGTCTCGTGTATCACAAGACTTCCAGACCAAAATAAACAGGAAATGTCAGCTTTTTCATCAGAATGGGTCGGTCAAGCAAATTATTACTTTCCACATCAAATTATAACATTAATAATAATAATAATAATAATAATAATAAAGAGAGAAAGGTATACTATAAAAAAGATAAATAAATAAGTACCCCAAAATAAGACAATATATCCGAGTGAAACACAAGCATATAAACCTGTGAGAATGTGCAGAACGACTTGGCTACACAACGCCGCAGAGACTGTGTCAACATGCTGAATTTACGGACTGTAGGTTCTGATTCTTATCTGAACCACTTCACACTACCGGAGAGAGTAGCAGATCTTAGCCTGATGAAGCCAATAGAAAAGCAGAGAACCAATTCTTAGTCAACCCAAACCAGACCCCTGCTACAACCTGGCTGCACCTAAAAATTGTCCATAAAAATTAGGAACATAATCATTGATAAAAGGCAGCCTTATGAGAGTCCAACACTCTAAAAGACTATTCCGACATACCGCTGACATGCAGACCAAGCTTTGACACCTGTGATACAAAGACTGAACACTGTACAAGGGTGTGCAATACACATGTCAACCAGAGTAGCTCAGTTCATTCCTATAACAGCAGCTGTCCAGCAGGTTTTCATAGTCCCGCTGCTCCAACATACCTGAGTCGAATTAATGATTCATTGAGCCAAAACCTGCAGGACTGTGGCCCTCGTAGGACTGACTGAGTAGCTTGTACATTGTTTGGGTGAACTCTGATAAACACCCAGCACTGTCGCACACTTTTTTAAACTTTTGCTAAGTGTTTGAACCGGACACCATGACACATTCTTAGTACAATAAAATGTTCCTCACTGTACCTGACATTAAAGCTTTTCTTGTTCTTCTAATACATAACTATTACTTGAAATTACTTACCTTTAGATGGTGAGGAGGTCTCTGAGAGCCTTTGTACCAGATCAGTTCTGTTCATGTCCATGAAAACCTCTCTGGCCACCTCTAGACACTGCTGGCCGTGGATCTCAACCATCAAATCCACCAGAAGGTCTGTGGAGTGGGCCCACTCCAGTTGGTGGCATGGAATTTTCGACAGACCCTTCTGGAAGTGTGTGAACTGCAACAACCATCTGAATTTCTTCAGATCATTGTGATGCAACGTGTTCAGCGTCTCCAAAAGGATTTGTTTGACAGCTACCATTACTGTAACCTGAAAGCAAAAGAACGCAGAGTAACTTAAGGAAAGACTTAACTGGAATTGGTTGAAGATTAATTTAAACCTTGAAAAAATAGAATAAAACTTGAGTCACTCACTCTCTGCAACAGTGCTGCTCCATGTTCATCAACAAAGTGTTTCTCTGAGAAAAAAGGGGTCATTGTAAAATTTAAGTGAATGGCCAAACTAAATACTGCAATAGAAATGTTAATCACAATTTAAAGGAGTAACCCATAACTTCTACTCCCACTGATCAGTCACAACATTAATACCACATACACAAGAATATAATGTTAATAGAATAATTAATGCAAAGATTAGATTTAAATTCAAGTAAGTAAACATTTCTGGTCTGGGGCTCCCTGAATCTCTGCAGCTCTTAAATGTTTTAATCATGGCTCATTTGAACTAGTGAAAAATGGGGTGCATTATCTCTTCATCAATGTTTTGCTATTTGCTTTTTTAACAATGTATTTTTAACTGCTTCGGGGTAAATATTTATTACTATTTTATATTGAGTGCATTGTCCTTTAAAACGTTGTATATATGGTCGAACTCAAACATTTATAATACAAAATTGTTACCAGGGTTATTTAGTGTTTAAAATGTCAAATTTCAGATGTTTACAGTTTGATTTTCATACAACTGACTTGTACTCTGAAACATGGGTACTTAAGTCTGAAAATGTGGGACGTTCCTACTGGCTTTACATTGACATCTCCACTGAGTATTTCCCATCAAAAGATGGATTTCAGACACTTCTCTGGTCCCGTACAAAATATGCTTAAAATGATTCAGGAGTTTTTATGCTGGCTATTTGAAGAAGTTTATTTAAAAATCCAATTTAACTGAAATTTGACCAGAAATGAAAGAAAAACAAATAAATAAACAAAATGAAGTCAGAGATCTAGCCCTGGAGCTTTAGTCCCTCCAGGTTTTCCTTGTGGCCATTTAGTACCACTTATGTAAATTCAGCCAATCCTTGTGAATACTGGACACCTTTGTAATTTTCTTGGGCAGATAAAAAGAAACTTTAGATATCTTTAATAATTTACCTTAAAGACAATTCCCACTGATTCGGTAAGGAACTGGTTGCAAAAAGCATATTTTGCATAATGTATGCCTTGTTTACAAAAGTAGGCCATTTCAGTGCATTTCTATATGTTTTCACATCTTTAGGCGTATTTTTATAATATTGGGATTGATCAGTGTTTATAATAGTAAGATCCAGTTTTATGACATGACGTGTTTCTCTTACTTCTTGGTCCTGGACTCTGGTCTGACAGCCTCTGCACCAGATCCGTTCTGTTCATCATATTTAAAACTCTCTTGGTTTTCTGCACTGACTCCAGAGCATAAGCCTGCACCATCAAAACCACTGCGTCCCGCAGGTCTGTTGTCTCCAGCAGCCACCATGGGATATCTGAATGATGTTTAAGATGGTAAATCTGACTCAGACAATGTTTGAATTCCCTTATATCCTCCAACTCAGTCAGAGTCTCCATAATCAGCTCCATGTCAGAAGCCAGCATTTCAGCCTATGGAAAAGAAAACATTCACTAGTTAAAAGTGAAACATTTCTGGCTGGAAATATACAGATTCTTTCTGTGATGCTTTAGAAATATTGCATTTTGGTATCAGATAAGGTATTGATAGAGTTAACAGAGATATAAAAACAAATGAAAACATTTTTTGGGAGAACTATATTTAGCAGTGTTTTAATGTGAGTAATGAGAGGTATCATAATGAAAAACTGGTTTATTTGATCACATCTCAAATGTATGCTGAAGTGTTTCTGATTCTGCTGTGGATGCAACTATTTATAAGCTGTTCCAGGACACATAGATTATTTTCTTTCATTAAAGGGACATATGGGTATGTTAATATTCTGAGAGGTTAGAACCCTTGATTTAAACAACAAGGAGCTTTTATGATGGTCTTGGCAAAGCTAAAAGCTTCTCACAATGACACTATTTTTCCAAACATGGAACGTCAGTGTTGCTTCACATTGTTGAATGCATGGAACCTGTTTACCGTATCTCACTACCAGTCGGCCAAAGAAATGAAGTTGCTCACATTGCTATTCAACCTTACGGGGCTGAGATTCCAAATTGGAAAATCTTTTATCTGTGACTGTGAGTGCCAGAAAAAAGACTCACTTTATGTGTCAGAGCAGAACAGTGTCCGTCTGTAGGGTCCTTATCTGAAAAGATACAGCATGGCAAAATGAATCACAGAAGGCTGGGATTCATTTCTCAAAATGGTCACTCACTGGGAAATGCTACAGAGAGTCAAGCAGGCATAATCCTGGATCTTACCCATGGGGTTGAATGAAATCACTGGCAGTATTTGTGCCAGATCGTTCCTCTTCATGTCCAGCAGAACTTCCCTGGTCACCTCCACAGACCGCTGACCACACGTCTCCATCATGAGATCCACTATTTCTTCCCTGTCTGCATTTTCCAGATGTTTCCATGGGATTTGGGGAAGACTCCAATGAAAGCATGTAAACTGTAGCAGCCACCTGAACTTCTCAAGATCCTTGCCTTTCAGGTAATGCAGCGTTTCAATAAGAAGATCTTTTAACTTGCTCATTGTTGCCACCTAAAAAGTTTGAAGTGAAATTTATGTTGTCCTCTTTACAATGAAAGCTTGCACTTTGATCCCAACAACAGAAACACAGCATTTTACTTGAAAAGTTCTCTTTTGGATAAAAAGATCTGATATGGCTTACTTTGTGAATTAGGGCAGACAGATGTGCAAACTGACGTTTTTCTGAAAAGACAGAAAACTTTAACTTTTTGACAAATCATCAATAAAACTGAATTACAAGTAATCATCAAAAAAAGTAAAATAACATTTTAAAATGTTCAGTGTTTTGATGAAAATTTGATCTTTGCTGTCTTACTTTTGGGTCCTGAGCTGCTGTCGGACAGCCTTTCCATCAGATCGGTCTTGTACATCTTCTCTAAAACCCTCCTGGTTTGTTCCACAGCCTCCTGGCCGTGGGTATGAGCCATCAAAAAAACCAAGTCCTGAAAGTCTGTTATCTCTGTCAGCATCCATGGGATGTCTAAGTGGCTTCTATGAGGATGAATTTGACTCAGGAGAAGTTTGAACTCCTCCAGCTCCCCAACGCTCAGATCAACCAGTGTTTCCAACAGCAGCTCAATGGCAGACACCATCAGATCTCCCTGGACAAATCAGAGGAAATGAATAGGATTCAAACATCTAATTTCTCTGTTGGTATGGTCACATATTGAGTTTATAAATGTGTTTCATATCCATCATAAAACTAATGATTAATTATAAACCTCATGTAGTGTACACAGTTTTTTAACTTTAAATGTTTTGTTTGTTTCCGTCCACTTTCAGTGACGGCATTTCTCATTAACAGAGTATGGCCACTTCTGTAAAACAAACCAAAAAACACACCCTGTGACAAAAAGAAACATCATAAGCATGCAACTTTACTCACTTTCTGGATTAATGCAGGCCAATAATCACCAGCAGGGAATTTCTCTAAAGACATAAGACATTTGAACATCATATTTTGACTTTTGACCAAATATGTTTGATTTTTGCTGAAGCTGATGTTGATGATCATCTTAGTCTTACCTTCAGGTTCTGATCTAGTCTCTGACAGTTTGGGAATGAGATCAGCCCTTTTTATGTCCTTTAAAACCTGTCGGATGATCTCCACAGACTCATGGCCACACATCTTCATCATCAGACTAAGTATCTCTGTCCTCTCCGTCTTTGTCAGCTGACGCACTGGAATGTACTGAAAACTTTTTTGACAGCATGAGAACTGCTGAAACCACTTGAATTTCTCCAGATCCCTGTATCCTAGACACAAGAAAGTTTCCAAAAGCAGCTCTTTGACAGCAGCCATCTTTGCCACCTGAAGATACAAAATTCATACATTAATTCATCTCACATATAAAACAAATTATCTTGTTTATCCATAACTTAAGAACCATATTTCAATGTTTTTTATTTGTTCCACAGAGTACATGGTGATTTATTTTTGCTGTAGCGCATTAACGTCTAAATGTTGATCATATCAGTTTTAGTCACGGAAACAAAATCCATAAATTTCTTTTTAATTCTATTTATAAAAAGATACGATAAAGTGGGTCTGTGAAGAATTCTTTTAAAAATTGGACTTGTTTGATAAAAAAGGTTGAATTAATTTCATAGTTTTACATTTTTGCTGCATTTTAGAAGCCTAATTTTTGCAGGAACAATGTTTGGAAGTTGTTTCATGGCTCACTTTGTGGATCAGAGGAGACTGATGTTCTTCCAGATATGTGTCTGAGGACAGAAAAACACATTTCAATATAAGATGATACTTAAATGTGCAGCGCCCTGCATACCGTAGTATTTTAAACCCTCTTTCACCATATTTTATTACATTGCATAATAGTCATTTAATGCAGTACAATAAGAAGGAAAGTCTGTATCCTGACAATAATATTTTATTCCATTTCCCCCCTCTTCCATGTTAAAGTTTGATCATTAACAAGTTGTATCCATAAGTGATGGATATGCAGGGCTGTACAGTGTGAAATTATGAGAATAAACCTAATAATACCTTAATAATAATTCTGCTGGCTAATTTCCATAGACAGACCAGTAGCATGAGAAACTTTGCTCTGGTGGCTTGATGGCCCTGACGTTAACTGTATTTTGTAAAAGTTGATCAGTTTTTATTTATGCTCGCTTTTCATAGATAAACAGATAAATCTATGTCAAATATTCATTGTATACTTCATGGTTTTTAAACAATTCATTTACTAGAGGACAGATGTAAGAGACAGTTGTGGGTTTGGATCTAGGTTTTACACAATAAAAAACATTGTGAAGGACAAGATGTGATCATGTTATTTTCAGTAAAAGACATAAAAAAGGCAGCGCAGAAGACTTCAGACAACTTTGAGGTCAGTAAATACATAGCTGCTTCTTCTTTATTCCTTTCCCTGGCTGCACATGAGCTATGCCGTGCAACATTGCCCCCCCAGTTTCCAGTGGTACTACCCCATTTGCAATATCTGGTTAGACATCAACAAGGTCTATAGAAATAGGCCAAAATACACAGATAAGGATGTAGAAAAGGCCCATCTATGTTCCATTCGGTATGTAAAGATGAGCATCCCCTTCCAATGTCATTGCCCTCCTCATATTTCCATGTCTTCTACATTTACATGATTGTTTGATAATATGTCCACCAGAGGGCAATGCAGAGTGGACCTATGACTTCTGATGTCAGTACAGTTTCCAGCGGCACGGCTTCATTTGCTCCATTAAGGGCCGAATCAGGAAACGGATGATATTATGAAAGTAAAAGATCCAGGAGATGGATGGAAGGCTCAGTTTTCAACTTTAGCATGAAACTCAAATGGGCCAGAAGACAGACGGAAGGCTCTGTCTGTATGCGTGTGCAGTTAAACATAGAGCAGAAATGAGGCTTAGGCCTGAGATATACTTGCTGTGTACACAAAAGGGCCTGCTAATGTTCTTTCTGGTCTGTGTACATACTTGCTGTGAACTAGGAAGGCAGTAAAGCACAGAAAAGCACAAGTTAAAATGTAAGTTTGAGGTTCTGTAACAAATGGACTGATTAATCTAGAAAAATCATGATAATTGTACATGGGCCTACATTTGTATAATGGAGGAAAAAAATACTTTAAAGTCTTCTCAAGCCGACATAAACATATGAAAAAACTCTCAAGAACCAGGTTGAACCGGACTTACGTTTGGGCGATGAGCTGAGGTTTGAAAGCCTCTTCACCAGGTCGGTCGCTCCTACTGACTTCAAAGCTACTTTAAACCTCTGGACAGATTGTTTGCCGTACGTTTGTACCATGAAAAACACGGCGTTCTGCAGGTCTGTCCTCTCCAGCAGCCTCAGAGGCACGTCTGAGTAAAGTTTCTCCTGGTGAAGTGGACTCAGGAGAACCTGACTAAAGTCTTTGATCCTCGTGGACTTCACTTCATCCACTATTTCCAACAGCGTACTAATAACAGACATCATTGCCTTTACCTGATGAATTCAAAGGAAATGAATGCTTAGTGTTAGTGTTTGGTTACATCACAGCTCTAACATACATAATAATGTCTCTAAAACTCCTCCACAGCATTTTTCAAAACAAAATCAGTGTTTATTAGTTAGATTTTAATGAAAACATTAAAAAAGAGAAATAATCCATTGCCAGGTGGAGAACATGTTTAATTTCAATGAGGTTTTATTCATAATTAGACTTAAAACCTCACGTTTAGCTGAAAGACTTCATTAGGAGATTAAAGGTGTTATAGAAGATGTTTGTGGCTGTTCATACAGCAGAGCCTGTGAGTTTATGAATAAAGCGCATTTGTCTGCTAATGTCTTTCTCTTTTCTCCAAAACGGGAAAAACTCTCTTTTGCCGCTACCTTTAGTGCCGTTTAGCTCTGCCATCAGACATTGCTAACTGTTAGCAGAGTCAGATTGATTGTAAGCCACCAGCTGTGAACATTAGACGGGAGCGTGCACGGTATTTATAGCACGTTTAAAGAGTGACTGACAGTCCAATGGACAAATAAAACATGCAAAAATGATTGGTCAATATATTTTAGGTCGCATTACTTTAACAGCTGATGTATAATGACAATTATATGTTTAAAGATTTTAATTATTCAGCCCTTATGGGGCAGTGAACCCATTTACATCTAATATTGCAAAACTGAACTACAAAAAGCTGAATGATTCAATGTAACTCACTATCTGAGTCAGAGGAGGAAGCTCTTCATCCACAGGAGTTTTTACTGATGAGAAAAGAGAATGAACTGAAATAAAAGTCTGTGAGTAGCGGTTTTATGATCAGACTTCATGAGGATTTTTAAAACAAACCTTGACTTGAGACAGCTGGCACTGAGCTGCTGCTGCCGGTTTCCTTATGAGGTATAACAATGACCTTTTTTACTGTTTTCACTTCCAAACCTGAGAAAAATCACCCAATAAGTAAAACTGTTGAAAGACTTTTCCAACCATTGAATGATGATGGATGCTTATGTCTGCATGATGCACTGAGGCAGTTGATGACCAAACAAAATGTGAAGCACAACATTCACTCATTCATTCTTCGCCTCACCTCTGGCTCCTAAGCTGACACCTGATAGTCTATGCACCAGATCGGTCCTTCCCATCGCCATGAGAATATCTTCAGTTACCTCCACATGATCTTCACCATGCATCTTCACCATGAGCTCCCCAACCTCATCTGCATCTGCTGCTTTTAGTTGCTCCTTTGAGATAAATGGCAAAGCTTTCTCTGGTTCAATAAAGGACTTGAATTCCATGAAATCCTCTGGATTCAACTGATTCAGTGTTTGAACAAGCAGCATCTTAGTTCTATTTGTTTCTCTCTGGAAAATAAAAAAAAAGAGATGGAAGTCAGACAATATGAACCGGGGTGCCTCTTTGCCATGCACACTAATATCACGGTTGGAAACCAGTATTGGATGAAAGGTGTTACAAATTAATCGTTTACAATTTGGTCATAAAATTTTACTATCATCTGATAACTCAAATCTGTTTTGTTTTGTAGAATTCTCACTACAAATCTGTGTCGTGTAATATTACTTACTCTCTTTGGTGAAAACCAAGGTATCTTTCTTAGTCCACTAAGGTGGACTGTTCCAGAAAAGGTTGCTGAACCTGAAGCCCCTTTAAGTGTCACAAAATCTGTGAAAAAGAAAATCAGGATCATGATATTTTTATCTATGTGTGAGGAGATATGCTGGTGCAGATTCATCCAGGACATGCATGGGGATCCTAAAGGTGCACTGATCCACTTTGGGCTTCAATCAGACTTTGACGTCTGAAATGAAAACCTGAAAACCTTGGCCATACACACATTTCAAGATTCCAGGCTAGAAAAGCCGAGGCAGCTCATTCACCATGGGACTTGTTGGTGCAGGTGTACGGTAATGATGTACCTGAACTGGAAACTCAAAGTACAAACCAAAACCTCATAGAATTACACATATCAGTGAGGTGTATCAGGGCATTCAGCCTGATAGCCAATCTGTTAATCAGGTTGGTTCCTGAGACTGTTATGGATATTGGGTTGGATCGCTCCCTACTCCAATAAGAACAAGTCAGAACTGGAAAGGACATACGGAGGAATGGTTCGATGTCTTAAAGAAAAAAGAAAATGTGGCTGATTCTATTTAAGCTTCAAGGATAAAGCCGGTGACACTCTGCAAGAACAGAGCTTTACTCTCATTGTTTTCGTGATAAGAACAAGAAAAATGTTGGTTTGGGCTACATTCACACTGCAGTTAGATGCGACCTGAATTGCCTAATTCAGGCAATCGACCTGAATCCGATTGCCTGAATTAGGGCCTTACCTGATGAGTTTCTGACCGGGCATGTTTTAAACAGATTTTATATGTGGTCCTAGATCTGTAATCACAATGGTCATGCCACATTTCATCTGACATGAGAGAAACGCCACAATTCTGTTTCGGTGGAGGAGGAACACGGCAACATAATCACGATCAGGGCAGGTTCAGCTTAAAATAAACACAAATTGGTTTGAATAACAAACAAAATAATTTGAATATATTTACTGTGTTTCACAGAGTATGTGACAGACTGTAAGAGCCACAGAGCGGGGCATTTGACTGTCTTTGCATATTGTGGTTAACACTTGATTGGCACTTGGATGGGGGGTGTGTCACTTGTTCTATCTTATGGTTACAGGTGATGCACCAAGGTGCACTCACCTGGTTTGGAGGATGTAGAGGTGGGGTGAGCTTCGAATTAAACATTTTGTTGACCACACATGAGCACACAACTTAAAACACAGTTACATAGTAAATTTAATGTAAGTCGTGTCTGAATTCTCTTAGTTTTGTTCTTTGAATTAATTATTGAAATAAAGAAGAGAGAAGAAGTTACATCTTATTGTGCATCATCAATATTCCCGTGTTTAATCTGTTTAGCTGATTAAAATTATTGTTGTAGACAGTTAGCCGTAATTCAGCCTGTATACTCGGGAGTGATCCCAAAATGAACGACTGTAATGAGAGCTGGAAGCTGGTGTTAAACTAAAGCAAGGGAAGTGAGTTTTATTAAACGGTAATAAAGTGAAAAACATGTGGCATCAAAGGGCAAAGATCAGTTTGCATAGTACACATTTGTAAATTATTAGAACACAGTTAATCAATTCATTCAAATGCATTAATAAAAGATGTATAACAATCACTGTTTTTTGGTCTTACCATAGGGTTTGGTTGTTGAATGCCACTGCACCAGCGCAGCCTTGTTCATGTCCATTAAAACCTCCCCGACCACCTCCAGGGCCCTTTGGCCGAGTTTCCTCTTAATCAAACTCAGTAATGCACCTGCTGTGTGCACCTTGTCCAGCTGATTCTCTGGGATTTGTGGAAGACCTCTCTGGAAGCATGCAAACTGAAGCAAGAACTTAAATTTCCTCAAGCTGTCAAAGTCCAACTTATGAAGTGTCATCAATTGACTCTCTGGCACCATTTCCTGAAATATTCAGATAATTTGATAAGCATATGTGTTATCAAGTGTCTGAACCGCATACATGAGTTAAAACAAATATTGGGTGTTAAAGTTAATAACTTTTGTTGTCTTTGCTAACCATGAAAATGCCAGATTCACCCAACACTAGAACGAAAACTCAACAAGCTAAAGAAAGTAAAGAAGAAGCATTAAAATACTGTGAAACCTCAGCATTTGCATGTTAAATATAGATAATTACAAACTAAAACAATTATTGTGCCACTTTTAAGTCTGGTAACTTAACTTCAGACATAACCATTTAAACCAGGTGATTTGTAGGAAGAAGGTTGTTTTATGTAACGTCAAACTCACTGTTGTCTGTATACTAGGTCCTTGGGGATATACCGGGAGTCTATCTGATCAGAAAAAACATTTATAATTAGAGATTTATCATTTTCACATAATGTAAAATTGGGCAAGAACGTCATATGCAGATGTGTTTGGCTTACCATACAGGCCGGAGAATCTGTGTACCATATCAGTCATGAAAACATGCCTGAGAGCTTCAACAGTCTTGCCCACAGACTTCCTGCCAAACTTCTCTAACATCATTTCCACGATTTCTACCCTCTCTGCAGTCTGAAACAACCTTGGTGATATGTCAGAGAGCTCGCTCTGACACATTGACCAAACAGACTTCTTAAAGTCGCCGAGTTCCTCGTTGTTCAAATCATTCAAAGTTTCTAAAAGTAGTTGTGTAAGAGCGGCCATCACTGCCACCTGGAAGAGGAAGAATATGGAAGATACGCATCTTCAAGTCACTCTCATGACATTTGTTATCATAAAGAAACAAAAACAGTTTGTTTTCTTTAATTGTCGTCTTTTTTGTGTGCATTGCAATTATTCACATTTTCTTGATGATTTTGCTTATTGACACTCAGTTTTAAATACACCAGTCACAGCAGAACAGAAGCAAGCACAAATACAGCTGAAGCTCTGTAATAAATAAAGATTATTGTACCAAAGTTAGGAATTTTACTCACTTTTTGAATCAGAGTTGAGTGTTGTTGATCCACAGAGCGTTTCTCTTAGAGAAAGAAAGTAAAAAATGTATGACTGGCTGACAGCTTCATTGTAAAATTACACTACATCATCAACATGCTATATAAAGTTATTCGCTTCTCATTGAAAACACTTTTTCATATGGAAGTAGAATAAGCATTTTATCAGATATCTTATGATGATAAGTGTAAAAAGGAGGCAGATTTCCATCAGATGGTTGTGAGGTTTCCTTGTTGTCTTACTTGTGGCTCCTGAGCTGACGTCCGACAGCCTCTGCACCAGATCCATCCTCTTCATCGTTCCTAAAACCTCTGTGATCTTCTCCACACACTGCTGGCCATAAATCTGCACCATTAAAAACACGCTATCCTGCAGGTCTGTCAGGCTGACTTGCGTCCATGGAAAGTAACTTTTGTGGTGACTAATCAGATTCTGGATGGCCCTCTTGTAGACTTTAAACTCTGTGCTGTTCAGACCAGTCAGCCTTTCCAAAAGCAGCTCCGTTACAGATGCCATCACTTCCTCCTGGTCAATTCAAATGTTTGAAAATGGCCATTAATCAGTGACACGGTTGAACTTTGCTTTAAATTCATTATTGCAATAAAGTTTTATTTTGTTTCATCCAAATTCAAGGGATTCTGTGTAACCTTTGGCCACTAGGGGTGCTAAACCTATAACCTCCCACAGGCCAAATGACACTTAGATCAAAGAGGAGGAAAAAGTAGCACAAGGCAGAGCCCTCTGGGTTTATAGGGAGGAGCCTTAAAGCAAAGCGCTGCAGGTGACATGATCCATGACAGACGGATCCGCTCATGCAAAGTTAATGTCCAGTTTCTGAGGAGTGCAGCCCCCTCAGCGCGGTGACTTGCGTCAAACACTGTTATTGACCCAAGAAATCATCCATTATTAATCACAACATTGTCATTTTTGGGTCAAAGGTTGCACACCATCCCTTTGATATATTAGAAAAACCAACTGCAATTGAATTAAGCCAAGTTATTATTTCAGATGATGTGATAATACTTACTTTCTCAGTCAGAATGTACCATTTATTCACAGAGCTTTTATCTGTGGAGAAAAGACAGGATGCTACTAGCAGAGGTTTTATCATCATAGTGTATATGTGGACTCCACAGGTGCATGTTAGGAGGGCCATCAAGTTGATTCTTTAAACATATTTGAGAGGCATTGTTGATATAAACCCAGCTAAAAGACTCCCCAACCATATTGAATGGGGATGGATGATAATTTGTTAAATTAATAATTACAAACAATCTTTTTAAATCATTGTAATGTGGTGTTTCTATTGGTGTTACTTCACCGTACCCTGAGATCCTGAGCCGGCCTCTAGAAGTCTCTTCACCAGATCGTTTCTGTTCAAGTCCATTAAAGCCTCCTTCATCACCTCAACGGACCGCTGACCATATTTACTGACCATGAGATCCACAATTTCCTTCCTGGCAGAAAATTGTAGTTTCCTCCATGTGATGAGTGGAAGACTTTTATGGAAGCTAGTCAGCTGCACCAACAATCTGAGCTTCTTGAGCTGATTTTTACTTAAATCCATCAGTGTCTCCAGCAGAAGCTCCTTCACAGCCACCATGGTCGCAACCTGAAAGGTTCAAAACAAGCATTTAACTGTGTTTTATACAGAAAATGACTGCATGTTAGCTTTTTTTTTCACACATTTCACACATTGTTGAATTAGTTAGATCCTTAAATTTGCATTTATTCTTTAAATATATACACATATATATATATATATATATATATAT
>JAVQJG010115364.1:0-10735 GCA_036024015.1 Craterocephalus amniculus | reverse complement strand
ACAATTTACTGTCAATAATGTCTTTAATATTTAACTGTATATTTTAATCATTTTGTTTAATTTTATTTTATTTTTACTTCAATTATTTTTTAATTATTTCATATATGTATTCACTTTTATATAATTTATTATTTTATTTTATTAATGTTTTGTATTTCATGCTATTTCAATCTTTTTTCTTATTTTTGAACTGTACTTCTTTTTGTTTTTACATAAATGCAGATAAATCTAGCTGTTAAGGGTTAAACTAAATGTACAGCATTTTATCTACATGAAACTCTTCTATAAACTCTCTATAGGTAAGCTTGAATTAGTTTGTTAAAAATGTAGCACCTATTCTTTCTATGTAAAAAAGTAAACTTTCTGACCAAAGTATAATGTCATTTGAAGAATTGATGAAAAAATGCTGCCACCCAAAACAAGACTTTTTCATTTTTTTACAATTAAGGCATGTTGTTAAGAGCACAACACCATTTGAACTCCCCTAGTTGTCGGCTATTGAGAAAATTCTCTTTCAGTGTCTCTCAGCCTGCTTTATAATGTGATACATAGTCTGTATCCAGATACTCAGCGGGTTAAAGATGCATGAGAGATAAATCTATCAGTTGCAATGAGTAAAGAAGCAACGGTAAACATTTGGAAGAATGATAATAAAAAAAAACATCCACCCGCACATGTACACATTTAATTAGAAATAATACACGGACTGCTATACCCAATTGAAGGCATTGTTTTGACTCTTTGCACCTTAACTCATTGTTTATGGTCTTGTAATAAACTGCAGAGAAATTGGTCTGACATATTATGTGAGATGAGACAAATAATCCATCAAGGCTTGGAAATGTCTGTTGTCTTATTTTTGGTCTCCCAAGTAGATCTACAGTAAAACCACTGTTGAGGGTAAAAAACTCTACAATAGTTTACTTTTGCTGCAGGAAAAAAATCTACTGGTGCAGTGGATAAGAGATAATATGCAAATTATATCTGAATATCTTACAAACATGTTACACAGCAACGTGGATAGTTTCTACAAGGGTACCCCTACTTGGACTGTATCAGACCTCTTCTCTCTTCCATTATTATGGAACGGATTAATCAATACTGACTTGTGATCTTTGATCCTTTGCAAAATAAGTTATACTCCTCAGCTTGTATCCCTGTACCGTGCCGGTCTTGTTTATTAAATTATTAATAAAATATCATAACTTAGCCGAAGCTTTATAGTCGGCTCCTTGTCGCCGGTCTCTGAGCTCCATCCTCTGCGCCATCTCTGATAAATCGGATGTTTTTGTGCTTCTCAGGCGCTGTGAACCTGCCGGCCGTGGCCGTGGGGATGCTGATCGGTGGGGTCATCATGAAGAGGGTGGGTCTGTCTCAGAAGGCCATCCCGCGGTTCTCTGTGGTCATGCTGACCATCTCCACCCTCCTCTGCATCCCCCTCTTCTTCATGGGCTGCTCAACCAAGAAAGTGTCAGAGGTCAATTATTACCAAGCTGGCATGAACGGGTGAGTGAGGAGACGCTTCTCCGCGGGTTCATGATGACGTTCATGTTAGCGCCATCGTTAAAAAATGAGGATAAAATGACCAGCATCACAACCAGAAAACAGAAAACAAAACCCAGTAAAGGCCATATCCCTGAATGTTATAATAATAATAATGATATGGTTTATATTATTATCATTAGCAGTGTAGTTCACAATGAAGTTGTGTTATTTTTTGCCAGTAGTTATCCAAAAGTTGAATGCAAAAATGTTGTGTACCTGGAAACAGAGAAAGTTCATTCATTCATTCATTCATTATCTACCGCTTCTATATCCGGGGTCGGGTCGCGGGAAACAGAGAAACTATTTTGTTAAAAAGAAAAAAAATAGAATTGTGCCCGGGAATTGTGATCTCATTTCTATGCAAAGAAATCGTGATTCACATTTTTACCAGAATCGTGCCAGCTATAAATCCAGGTTGTGAAATATTTCAGTAACCTTAGCTCTTTGATGTTTTCAGGACTTATTGAGTCGATTTTTAACATACTGTATATCTCATAAAATCTGACCATGTGCTGTAACAAATGCAGCAAGCAAACAATTCAGTGACTATAATTATTATCATGAGCCATCTTTACCTCTTGTTTTGGGTATGTAATGTCTGAAGTATGTGCCTGTAATCCTATTCCACTAGTTTTGCTTTTATTATTATCTGAACCAGATTAAAGTAGATTTTCTATTCTGTTAAAATTGTTGTCAAACGTTTGTGTTGCAAAAAGTTTTGTTTTTGTCTCAGTAATCCTCCTTATGTGGAAGCATTAAAGTCGTCTAAAGGTTAAAATCCTCAATGACTGGACATCACTGGATATAAAGAACTGGTCACTTTAGCTCCAGCATTCACATTATACCCTTTAACTTTCCCACTAACAAAAAAAGAAAGTGACAAATGTTTCTTTGCATTTTCACTTTCCTTTTGAACAAGATAAATATGAATAAATGTTTTTTAGCAAATAGTTGAGATAACACTTCATTATATAGTAATGACAGTGAAATGGTCAAAATTTGAAACAGCAACAGGAGAAGAAACACTTTATTTTGGTATGATACACCCAAACCACTTGGTAGAGACGGTTCAGGCAGTTTCATTTATTTATTTACTAAGATTCATGATCATCACTGAAAAATATGCTCTACCAAACGGAAGAGCAGGATTACAAAGGGTTAAAGTAAAATCCTGCATCATCTGCTTTCTATTTCTCAGCCCAGGAGAAAATGCACCCACCTCTGAGCAATCGGATAAATAAATCCCTGCCAGAATACAGAAATAAAGTTGACCGTTGATGACTTAATCTTAAACTTTTACTAAAATCTTTTGAAAAAGTAACATTTTACATGTAACAATTATTATGACTAATAAAGTTTTGTTAAATTTTGGTTATGTGGGGGAGCTGGATAACCTTTGATTACCCCTGTAAGCTCTTATAAAGTGGAATTTTGTTGAACTTTAGTTGACAGGCTAAGCAGTAAAAACTCATCTGTGCTTGTTTGGCTGGAAATGTAACTTTTTGTTGAACTGTGACTCTCCTCCACAGGTCTTTACCCAGCTGTTATATGAACTGCACCTGCCCCGAAAACGCCTTTAACCCTGTGTGTGGCTCTGACGGTGTGGAGTACGTTTCTCCTTGCCGTGCAGGCTGCACCAGCTTCACCAAAGACCCCAACAACACACACAGAGTTCAGGTCAGTGCCTCCTCTAAGAATATATCCAAGCTGCTTTCTTTGATTGTTGTAGCTGGAGAACGTGCAGTTAAAACCATAAAGATCTAGACCAAGAAGAAAAAAAGCTGGAGGAAGAGGAAAAATCCAGGTCATGCATTGGTCAGGGCTGGAAACATTAATCCACCATGTTGCTCTCTGTGGTTCCCTAGATGCTCTGTTTGTTTTAAATAAACAAGTAATTTAGATTAAAATAAGGAAAGAATTACTGGACAAAAAATATTTTTTCAATCCAAAGTCTTTATTTGGAACTTGAACTAATTTTTCTTTTTAAAGTCATGTGTAGTTTATTATGGTGCAAAATGTCCATGTGACTGTTATGCATAATGTGTCCACTGGGTGGCAGAAGACAGGTGTGCGATTGTAAACAATAGTGTTTAAAGTTTTATCATAAAGTGATGCGATAAATCACTGAAACAGCATCCCAGAATGACTTTTTCTGCATCCCAGTTGGCCAACTGGGTATAATTCCAGTTTAGTAGTTTGATGAGGAAAAGTAGGAGAAAATTGTTGCTAAGTTTTCTCTCTTTGTGGGAACAGGTGTACACAAACTGCAGGTGTATTCCAGGAAGCCAGAGTCACGCCCATCCAGCTCCTTGTGCAAACAGCTGCCCTCACTTCCTCATCCCAGTCATCCTCCTCATCTCTCTGGCATCGTTCATCGCCTGCCTCACACACAACCCGTTATACATGATGGTGCTCCGGTAAGGACACATGGAAACGCAACCAAATGTTTATGTACTGCTTGCTTCACAAGTTAAAATAGTTTGATGTTGATCAAATGTGTGATAGTCTTCTTTCAGATGCAGCGTTTTTCTCACCTTTTTTCTGTTTATTTCAGATGTATTTCCTCTGAAGAAAAGTCTTTTGCTATAGGAATTCAGTTCTTACTCATGAGAGTATTAGGTAAGTTACGATACCAAGTTTTATACAATTAATCAAATTAAATTAGAAATACTTTATTATTATTATTATTATTATTATTATCATAAACTCTCTCTTAATGTTAACTGCCTACTTAATTGGTCAATAACTTTTACCCTGCACTGCTTTCATACTTGGTATTTCTTGCACAGTATATATAACCCAGCATCATTTTTAGTGTATATGTAAACACAGATTAGAGAGTTTTTATATCTAGGTTCTGTGTATACTGCTATACTAAATATAGTATATAAAGCTATCTGCACCACCAAATTTCCTCAATGTGGGATGAATATAGGTTTATTAAATCTGATATAATTATATAATATTATGATTATTATTATTTTTTATTAGTATCATTACCCATACATCCCATAATGTAAATATTGTTTATAACTCACACTTTATACATGTGACTAAATTACTCAATAACTCTATACTTTGTGAAATACTTTTAAATCCCTGCCAACTGAGATGCTTTATTATGTTTTTATTCTGTTTGCTAAGAAGCTGCCACAGACAGTCTGTCATTGTAAATTTGTTTCTACATTAAACTTTCAGAGAACATTATTATTTTTTCTACTGGTTTATATTTCAATTTGTTTTCCAATTAGTAATTTAAAGAAATCATCCAATTAAATAATGATCCTATGTTTTTTTGTCTTATGTCTAAAACATGCAAAAATATCAAAGTCAATAATTTAGGAGCTGATATAGAAACAAATAAGTTATTAATATAAAATGTCCTTATTTTAAATATGAATATTCCATCTTGGTAGATTTTTTAATAAAACCTTATTAATTAGAATTTAAAGATGTAAGGGTAGCCTCTGAAATAAAAACAATGCTACTACAGAAATAAGATATTAGAATAATGGGATAAGTTTTATTGATCTGTTTATAAGAATGATTTCTTCTTTTAGTTCATCCATGGTGATATGCAATGTTTTGACCAGGAAATATAGTTTCATATTACTACAAACAACTTTGTGACTTTAAAATACTTTCTTGATATTTCTGCATTGAACTGGGCCCAGTATACGTTCCAGTAAGTCACCCAGTCGGGCTTCATCCAGGTCTCAGTAGATCAGCTGATGTGATCACTGGAAAAAAAGGCCACAAAAAAAATAAGTTGAAAAAAAAAAAAACTAAAAAATGTATTTTTGCTTATTTCAAGCAAAAATAAATTTTTTAGTTGTTCAGCTAATGGAACAAGTGAAAATTCTCTTGATAAGATTTTTTAGAATAACATAATATTTTAAAGCCTTAAAAGATCTTGAAATAAACTTGAAAAACTTGTTCACCATATTTTATTTGGAAAGTTTGTGTGTCTCATTATAAGTTTGTGCTGCTCAAAAGTCGTATTTCCCTCGTACTCTCTTAAAACAAGTTCCTGCATCTCACTGAAATGTTCCTCTTTAGCTGATTGTATCTTATATTAAGCATGATAAGATATTTTGACTATAAATGAAAGAAACATACGTGGTAAGACTTGGAGTTTAGCAGTGATCAGCTGATCTCAGACATACGGTTTCTTTGTGTTTCAGCTTGGCTACCGGCTCCTGCTTTGTTCGGCGTGGCCATTGATTCGTCTTGTATCTCGTGGAAAAAGGCCTGTGGAAAATATACAGGGTGTGGTTATTATGACAACAACCTCTTCAGGAGCAGGTAGCAACATTTATCTCTCAGAATACTGAGCGCACGTAAACAATGCAGCACTACTGACTGTTTCCTGTCCCCCCTGCAGGTACTTGGGTCTACAGGTGGGCTATAAGATCATGGGCCTCGCCCTGCTCATGCTGCTGGGCTGGAAGGTGAAGCGGACACAAGAATACAGCCTGGAAAAAAACTGCAAAGGACCTCTGTGATGCTGCTGAAACACTAAGTCTGCTCTAGCTGAGAAGAATCCATAATCCTGACCTCGATTTCTGCAGGCCCAGTTCCCTGCCCCACAACAAGCTGATGGAGAGAGAAGATCCTCCAATACTGGACTTTTCTGATGATTTTGACTTATAATTGGGAATAAATGAACTTATTACATGAAGTCAGGACAGCTGATATATCTTGTGTGTAACACTGGTACCTCACATTATATGATTTGTATCCAAGATGAGGATGCGACTGACTGTTACTAAGCAACCAAGTGTACATAACAATTTCCTATTCGTGTCTCCTGTTTGCTTTGGGGACTAATGAGCTGTACAGCTTCATATTTAAATTATTTTTATAGACGTTCGTCTCATACAAGCAGACGCCTGTGTTAACTACAATACTCGACTCATTTAAGATCATGTGTAATTCTTTCATTAAAATACAAATGATTTTTTAGATTTAAGACATGTATTTTTTTATTTTGGAATAAAATTTATCACGCACATTCTGCCATGTAAAGGTGTGGTTTTTAGGAGGAGTTCACCGTTTTTGATGATTGTCTGTACTGTTTGTCTGTTTTGGGTTTTTTAATTATAAAGCAGATTTCAGGCCGAGCCAACTCAAAGTGTTTTACATATTAAAATGTTTGCATAAAAGGAAAGTAAAAACAGCCTTCACACAACAAATAAACAAATACAAATTTCTTTCATACACAAATTCACATGCAGAGGATAAGAAAAAAGTGAACTCCCCCCACCTCAGTCATCACAAACATAAACTCAGCTCCATACTTCTAACGTGAAAAATTAAAGATATATACAGAAATTAATAAAACAAACATCTTGCTTGATTCTGCTGTGAGGAAACGAAACAGAGCCAGTCTACCAGGACCACAGAGGGTGCCACCACAGGACCACCACAGTCATATGGCTGCAGCCCGGGACCCCCAGCATCAGCCCGGGCAAGAGCAGTGACAATGGCAAAAACCTGCCACCCAAAATGTTACTATACTGCTGATACAGAAAACCTAAAGAGGTCCGGAGCTGATTGAGTTTTACGTGATGAAGCCTCCATACAACCTTATGCATCCATACGCTGGCTGAGAAGACTAAAACATTTCCATTTCTTTAAACACATCAATAATAAATTCTAAAACTGCATTACATTCAGAAAATAAATTCACATTGGGAGAGCAGATTTATATTTTGTAAACGTGTCCCCCTGTCCTGGCTTCACTCCATCTGCTGCCTGTTTAAAATGATTTTGTTTGCATATTGATGTCCTGCCCTGCCTCTCTGAGCTTCTTCACCCCTCCTCGCTCTCCGGCCGGCCGACCAGCTGCTCCTGCAGGTACTGAGGTCCAGGAGGGAAATGGGTCTTCTCTTTCGTTGCTCTACAACTGTAGAATAATCTGCCTTTGCACATTATAAACACCTTCACTTACACTTTTAAAACTTATCTTAAACCTGCTGAACACCAGCACAGCTTACTGTAGTTTTTCCGTTTGATCTTATTTATCTGTAATAATTTTTTGTTTTATTGTTTCTATATCTGGTGTTTATTCATATTTGTATTTATTTTCTGTTAAGATTTTACTATTGTACGGCCTTGTTTGTTTATAAATGCTTTTATAAATAAAGTTGGTATGGAATAAAACACATCTTCAAATTTGTAAACAAATTCATGTTTTAGAAAGCAAATATACTAAATATTAAACACTTGTGCATGTGCCACGACGAATCTACATGAGGCAAACCACAAATATGACTTTTAAATGATTGAAAAAACCTTAAAACCTCGTTATCCAGAGACTTCTGATGAGCTGAACAGAAACTCATTGGGAGATTCCCACCGTCCCCATCAAAGTCACGTCACGATTCTCGTGACTCCCGAAAAACCCCAAAAGGTTTAATGAGGAGGCGCTGAGAGTATCCTGGCCCCCCCGCTAAATTTGGTGAGCTCCATATAGTCTGGTCAAGTGGGCTTTTCAACGCTGATCCAATCTGTAGCCAATCAATTTTTAACTCGTCCAAAGAGGCGTGATCACAGGGCAGCACTTCAACACTGTCAACATTGCAAACAATGTAAATTGGAAGGAGCGTGTCAAGTCTCACTATCACACTTTCTGTTGTACAAAAGGAAAAAAACTTCTGCAAGCCCCATTTCATTATTTGATTTTGTGGAAATGCAGTAAAAAAAATTATACTGTGATCTGGGTGAATACTCGATTCTGATTGTATCCGTTAAAAAGCGATACAGGACACCAGTAAAAAATTAATTCTGGTTAAACAGCCTGATAAATCTAAATTACCATCATCAACAGACATGTTCACTCATGGTGAAAAACATTATTTCTTATATTATTTCCTTGTGAATGACCATGGTGTAAGCAGGATAATTCCCTCCGAGGCGACCATTATCAGAAACGATTGGACTGACTGGTTCACACCTCCGCATTGTCAATTAATTTGTGATAATGGACACTTTGACGGACATTATCCCTTACTTTATTATTCCATTACGGATCAACAGAACAAAACAACCACAGCATTTTTAGAACCTCCGTTTCCTGTTTCCCCTGCAGGTACTTGGGTCTACAGGTGGGTTAAATATCATCGGCCTCGCCCTGCTCATGCTGCTGGTCTGGAAGTAAGTGGGTAAAAAGTTGGTAAAAATTTATTCATAGAGCACTTTTCACAATTAAAGATCACAAAGGGCTGAACATAAAATGTAAAAAGTAAAACATGTAAAACAACATAGCGTTAGCATAAAAACAGGAACCAACCGTATCAATTAAAAGCTTTACTAGATAAGAAAGTTTTCAGTTGCCTTTTAAAATAATCCACCAAGTCAAACTCCAAAGTTTTGGAGCTATGATCTCCATGGGTCTTAAAGCGACAAATGAAGTAAGGTGGGAGATAAACGGCTGAACGCAGGCGCCATCACTGCCACGTCCAAGGTGAAGCGGACCCAAGAATACAGCCAGGAAAAACTGGTAAAGGTCCACTGTGATCCTGCTGAAACTCCCAGCCTGTCCTAGCTTTTCTGTGGTGTAAGACATTTTAGAGACGAGTATTCTGAGCAAAGCTGAGTCACTGAGAAGAATCCATAATCAAGACACGTCGACAATGACCTCGATTTCTGCAGGCCCAGTTCCCTGCCCCACAACAAGCTGATGGAGAGAGAATATACATCCATTTTAGCAGCATATCTGGAACTGAAAATATATTTTATTAGATGAAGACAGGAAGATAAAATATCATTTGAACAAGTTTAATGCTGAAATGCTCTAGTGCTAATTTCAGCAATGAGGGGTTTTAGTTTTGGCCTCAGTAGATTAATGGAACTGTAAAGAAAAATATAATTTCCCCTTTGTATTTGTAGCTTTGTAACTTAACTGAAAATTACTGAAAAGATCAGAGCTGTGATGCATTTATTTGTGAATAACAGTGCTAACATCTTGGTGTGTTCTGGTGGAAATCTTTGCTTCATTTTTCCAACCTTAAAGAGCAATTTTATTTTAATCTCTTTTTTTGACATTCTAAAAATTTTTCAAAGATAAACCTCTTTTGGAGAAAATCTATATTATTAAGATATCCATTGTACAATGGAGGAGGTAGAAATTTTTCTGACAACCATAAACTTTTACACAATCTTAAATATTATCATGAAATGTTTTTAAATAAAAAATGTTAGTATTTGTTTAATATTTAAGCTGTAAATATGCTAAAAGAAATTGCGCATGAAGGCCTAAGAGTGATTCTTAATGCAATATCTTACAAATGCATGGAGTGTGCGGAGACTTTTTTCACAAAATAAGTTAAAGAAATAACAATATAATTTATTGTTAAATGATTTCAAATAAAATTTGATAAGATCAAACGATTTTAAATAAACATTAAATACCACTGATGACACACTGATATTTTAGAATTTAATAATTTAGGTGGTTTATCTTAATCAAAATTAATTCTTGTGAATGTTCTTTAAGAACAGAATATGTAGTGACAAGAATTTTTTGAATAATAAATTAAATGAATTGAATTTATTATTAGAATCAAATTATCTAGGAGCTTCATTATAACTAAAATGGTCAATGATCAAATGACAGCTTTAGTAAAACTCAAATCCATACATATGGGAATGAACTTAGAGTGTGCGTCTGTTTGTTAACCTTTGCCTCATTATTTTTTTAACCTTGAAAGAACAACATATGAATGAATATGTCCACCACGTGGTAAATTAATTAACTGATTTACTAATTGATACATTAATAAGTAAAATGAATAAGAAAGCAAATTGAAACAAACTTATTCATAGTGCATTTGATACATAAAAGCAATTCAGTGTGCTTTGCAGGATTTGCAAAAATCATGACATATCGACATATCAATATCAAATGACTAGATTAAAACAACTGAAAGTAAACAAGCCTGGATAAGTTAAAAGTTATCAAGAAAATTTTTGAAAGAAAAAAACCCCTGATAATTAAAATCAAATAATTTAAGAGCTTAATTATAAGAAAAATTAACACTTCACCTAAAACTTTTTGTATGTTGCACTTGGTTTATTTTAGTATTGACCTTTGCTTCATTTTTCAAGTCTGGAAAAAATAAAGTGTTGAGGAAAAAATAAGTCCACCACACAGTCAATTAGATAGATAGATAGATAGATAGATAGA
>JAVQJG010115331.1:0-12229 GCA_036024015.1 Craterocephalus amniculus | reverse complement strand
ATATTCTACAATTCAGATATAAATATAAAGAGTACATATATATTATTATTATATATTATATATATTATTATAATATATAATATTATTATTAATATATTATATAATGAAATATTTGAATGGTTCAAGAAAAAAATAGAGTCTTCTGGTGGATGTATTTGCATCGATGAGTCTGTCTTGTTTGTATATTTTGAAATAAGGATCGGGTAGGAGTTAATTAATTCTTCTTCCTACTCCTATATTTTTTCCTTTAAATAGCATTACATTTCATTTACATTACATTAATTATTGTAATTATATGTTTTGTTTTGAATTTAAAAAACACCATGAAGAAGAAAAGAATAAAAAAATAAGAAATTAGAAATTCAAAAACGATTTTGTTTGTCATATAAGAAGTTTTTATTCATAAAATTGACTTTTAAGAATAAAAACAAACTTTAAAAAAAAATATAAAACTGACTTAAAAACACAAACTGGGTTTTTAGACAAACTGAAACCCTTCATAAAGGTTTTTCATAAATAAAGGTCAGATTTTTAAACTGGATTAGAAAGTGAAAACTAAATCGTAAGCAGCCAATCAGTGCGTTAGCTGTCCTCTGCTGTGACTCCGCCCCCTGCAGGTCACCTGTCCCCCACCGAGACGGACGGGGACATGCTGGGCTACGACCTGTACAGCTCGGCGCTGGCTGACATCCTGAGCGAGCCCACCATGCAGCCGCCCATCTGCGTGGGGCTGTACGCCCAGTGGGGCAGCGGCAAGTCCTTCCTGCTGAAGAAGCTGGAGGGTGAGTCCGACACGCCGCCACGCCGAGCGCACACACCCGCCATCGCCTCCTCACACCCTCCTCCTCCTCCTCCTCAGACGAGATGAAGACGTTCGCGGGG
The DNA here is from genome assembly GCA_036024015.1 of Craterocephalus amniculus. NCBI lineage: Eukaryota > Metazoa > Chordata > Actinopteri > Atheriniformes > Atherinidae > Craterocephalus > Craterocephalus amniculus. The sequence continues at coordinate 11,347 of JAVQJG010115331.1, read as the reverse complement.
CAGCAGATCGAGCCGCTCTTCCAGTTCTCCTGGCTGGTGGTCTTCCTGTCCCTGCTGCTCTGCGGCAGCGTGGCCATCGTCCTCGGCTTCACCGTCGACCCCAAGCTGGCCATGGCCGTGTCGCTCAGCCTGCTGGCGCTGCTCTACCTCTTCTTCGGTGAGACGAGCTTCCTCTGCCTCGCTGAGCTTCCCGTCTGTTCGCGGCGCTGCTGATTAACATGGCTTCCCTGCAGTGGTGGTGTACTTCGGCGGGCGCCGGGAGGGCGACAGCTGGACCTGGGCCTGGCTGCTCAGCACCCGATTGGCCCGACACATCGGTTACCTGGAGCTGCTGCTGAAGCTGATGTTCGTCAACCCGCCGGAGCTGCCGGAGCAGAGCACCAGAGCGCTGCCCGTCAGGTACGCTGCTAAAATCTGCCGCCTTAGTATGAGTAAAAACACTGAAACCATGAAGATTCAGATACAATCCAGTGAAATGATCCGTCCATGCAGTGAGATAATTACACTTGGTCAGATTTCCAGAAGTAGTAAATAAATCAGAAATTTAGACGTGAGAAACATCTTTGAACAAGTTGTTAAACACTAATTTCCAGCCTCTTATGAATAAAAAAGTTTCACCACCCTCTGTGCTGCTTCTTTCTCACTTTGAGAGAAAATATCTAAAAACGAGGAGATTCTTATAACTTTTAATTTTATTTTTACAAAACAGGTAACTTAGGGGAGGGAAGATTGAATCAAAAAAATATCAGGATTTTTTTAATTCACAATATTAAAACAGACTTTTCTGTTAAAAAATCAAGTATCGATATATTTTTATTTTACAATTTTAAAATCGATTTTTTTTTTTTTGTTAAAAAATCAATTTTCAAATAAATAAAATATCAGGAGTTTTTGTTTTTTTCCACACAATATTTAAATTGATCTTAATTGATATGAAAAAATAAAATATTGGATTTTTTATTTCATAATTTTAAAATGTTTTTTTTTTCTTTTTGTTAAAAAATCCAAATATCGGGATTTTTTTTAAAATGTTTGAAGCCACAATTGTTTTTGTTAAAAAATATCTTTTACAAATAATTACATTTTTTTAAAAATAATTTTTATATTTGATTTTTATTTTTATTTTTATTTTCTAGTTTTTACTTGTCTGGCGTTATAGGAGCAGAATCTTGGTGTTGATGATGGTGTCATGTCCGTGTCTCCTGCAGGTTCCTGTTCACCGACTACAACCGTCTGTCCAGCGTGGGAGGAGAGACGTCCATGGCTGAGATGATCGCCACGCTGTCGGATGCCTGCGAGAGGGAGTTCGGTTTCCTGGCAACGCGTCTCTTCAGAGTGTTTAAGACTGAGGAGACGCAAGGTACCTCATCCCGCCAGCAGGGGGCGATCCAGTTACACCCACATAGCTCCCACTTACGCACGCTCTCAGACAGGGGGTCAAACATCAGGCCCAAAACCGGCCGCCAGAAATCTCTCCAAGTCATTTTTCTAATTTCTAGTCAGCACACTTCATGTAGGATCCAATCAGCCAAAGAGAAACATGGCAGAGAGATACAGGAACTTTTTTTTAAGACAATCGGGGGGAAATACGACTTTTGAGCACCACAAACTTATAATGAGACACAAAACTTCACAACAGTAGTGAAATATAGCAAAAAATGAGTTTTTCATGCTTATTTCTACATTGAAGAGGTGAATTTGTTGTCTTATTCCAAAAAATCTTATTGAAAGAATTTTTACTTTTTCCATTGGATGATTTTTTTTTGCTTATATTAAGCAAAAATACCTTGTTTTAATTTATTTAACTTGTTTTTGGACTAGGCCTTTTTTCCAGTGTAATCTGAATCAGTGAATCTTGTTTTCTCTATCAAAGCAGCATCTGCAGCGACGCTTCCTCACATCTTTATATTTCACTCTGAGTCTGCAGAGAAATAATCAGAACGTTAAATAATAATAATAATAATAATACCATTTATTTTTATAGCGCCTTTCATGACACCCACGGACACTTTACAGAACGAACAATAAAACCATAGGAACAATAAAAAGGCTAGAATAGAAAAAAAGAAAGACACTTTAAAAGGGTAAAATAAATAAATGAATGAATAAATAAATAAATGATTACATATTGATCCTTATTGTACTTTAAAGCCAGTTATAAGTCCGTGTTGTGTGGCAATGAGTCGTAGGATGCTAAGAGGGTGGGAGTTATTACGTTTTTACTTCCTCCTGCTTCAATTTAAACAAGCTCTTTTTTTGTGTTTTATTTATGAATTAATTAATTTATTTCTTAAAAAGAGGACCAGTGTTTGTGCTGCAGCCTTTCTTCTTCTCTGTTTTTATCTCAGGGAAGAGGAAGTGGAAGAAGACGTGCTGCGTGCCGTCATTCATCCTCTTCATCCTGGTGCTGGCCTGCCTGGTCACTGGCATGGCGCTGCTCGCCGTCTTTAAGGTGGACGGCGAGAACCAGACGGTGAACGCGGTCCTGATCGCCATCGCCAGCGTGGTGGGGCTGGCCGTGCTGCTCAACTGCAGGACCTGGTGGCAGGTCACCGACTCGGTGCTCAACTCACAGAGGAAGAGGCTGCACAGCGCCGCCAACAGGATGCACAAGCTGAAGAGCGAAGGCTTCATGAAGGTGAGGAGCGCCGGGAGGCGAGAATTTACAACATGTCTGCAGAACCAGGGATGGGTTTCGTTGAGGATTTATCGATACTAATTCTTTTGTCTGCACTTTTTTAGACTAAAAGGGGAACGGGGTTGAACATTAATTGGTTTATTTTTAACATTTGTAAACATCCAAGCACAGAGGACGAAATAACTATAAAATATAGAGTACAAAGTAAATATTTTTTTTAAAATACAGGCGCTACTCAGAAAATTATGTTTTATGCAGAAAAAGTTGTTTTATTCAGGCAATTTCACATAAAAGGTGCTGGGGCAAGATTTTACTTTCAACAACATTTTTGTACAATTTTGTACTTATTGCTAAATCAAAACAAATAAAAGCTGAAATATATTGCATACAATTTATCTATATATGGACATTTCATCTTTGAAGTTAAGTTACAGAAATGCAGCATTTTTTCAGGATATTCTAATTTTCTGAGTAGTACCTGAACTCTGGTAACTTTGTGAATATATTATAATCTGAACACTTTGTTGTCTATTTAAAAAGTTTAAGGCACTGCAATAAAAAAACCTTCCCACAAAACAGTGCAAATAACAGCCAAAATTATTTTTAAAACACGCCCTGAGAACATCGAAAGCAACAGCAAAACTATAAACTATAAACTTCTCGTATCTGCCGCCTCTGTTATGAAACCATAATTAATTAATTGGATTGTTCTTTTGCAATATTTTTGCAATTTAAGGGGTTTAGTACCAGTTTTGTGAGTTATATTCATAACTTGTGCTCAACCAGCAACCTCCGGCTTAGAAAACCTGTAACCTACAAAACCAACAGTTCCCCCCTCCTCCACTAGGGGCTGGCTGAGCCAATCCCCAGAGACTCTCATGGTAAAAAGAGCAACTTCCCAACAGCATGAAACATGTTTACAGCCTGGTACAAAAACCATTTTAGCCTTAAAAGCTCAACTATAACTTCATGACACTTGTGGGGGGAGGAAAAACATTCTGACTCATTTTTTTAGATGTTATTTCATCCTAAAATCATCATAATTAGGGGCGTGTCCTTTTGATTGACAGGTGGCAGGTATTTTTAGCCACAATCAGCGCCTTAGCTTTAGCCCGCCTTCCTCCACTGTGTGTGTGCAGGTGCTGAAGAACGAGGTGGAGCTAATGGCGAGGATGGCGAAGACCATCGACGGCTTCACGCAGCACCAGACGCGGCTGGTGGTGGTCATCGACGGGCTGGACTCCTGCGAGCAGGACCGGGTGCTGCAGATGCTGGACACGGTGAGGACACGCGACTGGTAAACGTCTGCCGCTCAAAATGCCAAACTCACGCCGCTGTTTCGGTCCCGCAGGTCCGGGTTTTGTTCTCCAAGGGTCCCTTCATCTCCATCTTCGCCAGCGACCCTCACATCATCATCAAAGCCATCAACCAGAACCTGAACAGCGTCCTCCGGGACTCCAACATCAACGGACACGACTACATGCGCAACATCGTCCACCTGCCCGTCTTCCTGAACAGCCGAGGCCTCTCCAGCGCCCGCAAGATGTGCACCGCCGCGCCCACCAACGGGGATGCCACCAACTCTGAAGGTAACCGTGGCAATGCGAAACGCTCTGACTGAATATTTAACGTCTACGAAGAAAAGCATGAATAGCTTCTGCACATTTACGAACAAACGGCATGTTGGTGTTTCTGCGTCTCAGCTGGTTGGCACGAGGAGCTGGACAGGAAGCTGTCTCAGCACAGCCTGGGAGAATTAACGAAGTTCGGAAGCAAAACAACACTAACTCGCCGGGTGAGGCTACGTGTGTGTGTGTGTGTGTGTGTATGTTTGTGTGTGTAGCTTTCTGGGGACCAGTGACTCTTGCGCCTTGTGGGGACCGTCTGCATGTGAGGACATTGTGAGGATATTAGGAATAGGAGAAAAATATTGAATCACATAAATATATCACAATTTTTAAATTGTTTTCTTTTGTTTTAGTAAAAAAAAATGTAATGTAAAAAAAAATGTAATTGCATATTTTTAGATTGGTGAAATGGCTACTTTGTTGTGTTTTCCTAAATTAAAAATTTCCCCCAAAATTTGTAAAAAAAAATTTTTGAAAAAAATGTTTTTGGAAAAAAATGTAAAAAACAAAAAAAGAAAATAAAAGAAAAGTAAAGAAGCCCCCAAAATCTGTCAAAATTGAAAAAAAATTATTTTGGAAAAAGAAAGTAAAACAAAAAAAAGAAAAGGAAAGAAATGTGAAGAAAAACTGAAAAGATTAAGCAATTCTCTTGAAAAAAATGTAAAAAAAATAAATTTGAAATATTAAAAAAAAAATCTATTTAGAATTTTTTTTTAATTCACAAAAATTGGCTACATCTAATAATTGAAATTTAAATCGAAATTGACACCCAAAAAAGTGTAGAAAAATGGAATTGGTAGGAATGCATATCTTCCTGTCATGATGTCACTCAGGCCTTTCTGCTCTTCCTCTCCGGGACTCAAATTGTGGTCATGTGACCTGTGCAGGACACGTACCGGCGGCGGCAGGTGCAGCGCTCTGTGACGCGCCAGATGTCCTTCGACCTGACGAAGCTGATGGTGACGGAGGACTGGTTCAGTGACATCAGCCCGCAGACCATGAGGAGGCTGCTCAACATCGTCTCCGTCACAGGTGAACCATCTCCATCCTCTTCGGCGCTCGGTTCCTCGCGTGTCGGTGTTGTAGTTTTTAATCAGCGTGTTGTGCTCAGGCCGTCTCCTGCGAGCCAATCAGATCAGCTTTAACTGGGACCGCCTGGCGTCCTGGATCAACCTGACGGAGCAGTGGCCCTACCGGACGTCCTGGCTCATCCTGTTCCTGGAGGAGACCGACGGCGTCCCGGACCAGGTCACCCTGAAGACCATCTACGAGAGGTGAGGCGTCGCCCCGGTTTGTGTCGGTACCGGATCCAGAACCGGAACCAGAGCCGCTCCGTTTGTGTCTCAGGGTGTCGAAGAACATCCCGACCACCAAAGACGTGGAGCCGCTGCTGGAGATTGACGGAGACGTCCGCAGCTTCGAGGTCTTCCTGTCGTCACGGACGCCCGTCCTGACGGCCAGAGACATCCGGACCTTCCTGCCCTGCACCGTCAACCTGGACCCCAAGCTCAGGGAGATCATCGCGGGTAAGACCGGATCCCCGATCCAGATGTTTTTTACACAGATTCAGATGTTTCTGTCTTAAAACCACAGCTTCCTCTCTCAAATCCAGATGTTCCCATCTCAACACCAGATGTTTCTCTCTCAGATCCTGACGTTTTCTCTCTAAACCAGATTTTCAGTACACAGATCCAGATGTTTTTTACACAGATCCAGATGTTTCTGTCTTAAAACCAGTTTTTTCTCAAAAACAGATGTTTCTCTCTCAGATCCAGATGTTTTTCTTTCTAAAAAAGATCCAGATGTTTCTGTCTCCAAAACACAGCTTCCTCTCTCAAATCCAGATGTTCCCATCTTAACACCAGAAGTTTCTCTCTCAGATCCAGATGTTTGTATCAGATCCAGATGTTTTTCCTTTTTGACACAACCATTTAAAAAAAATCTTTCTCTCTCAAATCCAGATGTTCCCATCTTAACACCAGATGTTCTTGTGTCAGATCCAGATGTTTTTCCTTTCTAAACCAGATGTTTGTTACACAGATCCAGATGTTTCTCTCTCAGATCCTGATGTTTTCTTTCTAAACCAGATGTTTGTTACAATGATCCAGATGTTTCTGTCTTTAGACCAAACGTTTTTTTAAACCAAACCAAATTTTTCTCCCTTTGTGTCAGATCGAGATGGTTTTTCCTTTCTAAACCAGATGTTTGTTACAATGATCCAGATGTTTCCGTCTCAAAACCCTATCTTTCTCTCTCAGATCCAGATTTCCCACCTTAACACCAGATGTTCTTGTTTCAGATCCAGATGTGTTTCTTTCTGACCCAGATGTTTGCTATAAAGATCCAGATGTTTCTGTCTCAAAACCAGATGCTTGTTTCTGAGAACCAGAAGTTTTTCTCTCATAGGCAGATCTTTTTCTTAGAACCAGATGTTTGAGTCTCAGATTTAGATGTTTTTCTCTCTAAACCAGATGTTTTTCCTCAAGTCCTGATGTTTTTCTTTCTGATCTATGTTTGTAACACAGATCCACATGTTTTGTCTTAAAACCAGATATTTTTTCTGGAAACCAGATATTTGTCTCTGAGATCCAGATGTTTGCCTTTCTTTTCCAAATGTTTCTTACACAGATGTTTATATCTGAAACCAGATGTTTCAGTCTCTGATCCAGATGTTTTTTCTCAACAACAGATGTTGTTGTCTACGATCCAGATGTTTGTATTTTCTATCCAGTTGTTTTTCACACAGATTCATGTTTTTTGTCTAAAAACCAGATGTTTTGTTCTCAGAACCAAATCTTACTCTCTGAGATCCAGATGTTTTTCTTAGATCGAGATGTTTGAGTCTCAGATTTAGAGGTTTTTCTTTCCGATTTATGTTTGTCACACAGACACAGATGTTTCTGTCTGAAAATCAAATGTTTTTTTTTTCTGAAAACCAGATATTTCTTTCTCAGATCCTGATGTTTGTCTTTCTTTTCAAATGTTTCTCACACAGATCCAGTTGTTTTGTCTTAAAACCAGATGTTTTCTTCTAAAAACCAGATAATTCTCTCTCAGATTCAGATTTTTGTCTTTCTTTTCCAAATGTTTCTCACACAGATCCAGTTGTTTTGTCTTAAAACCAGATGTTTTCTTCTAAAATCCAGATGATTCTCTCTCAGATTCAGATTGTTGTCTTTCTTTTCCAAATGTTCCTTACACAGATGTTTATATCTGAAACCAGATGTTTTTTTCTCAACACCAGATGTAGTTGTCTACGATCCAGATGTTTGTCTGAATTATCAAGTTGTTTTTCACACAGATTCATGTTTTTGTCTTAAAACCAGATATATCTCTCTCAGATCCGGATGTTTGTCTTTCTTTTCCAAATGTTTCACACAGATCCAGATTTTTTTATCTGAAACCACATGTTACAGTATCAGACCCAAAGTTTCTCTCTGTGATCCAGATGTTTCTCTGACGTTCTCATCCAGATGTGCGTGCAGCCCGGGAGCAGATGAACATGGGCGGGGTGCCGTACCCGGCCGTCCCCCTCCCTGAAGCCCAGCCCCGCCCCATCTCCGTCTACAGCCAGGTGTCGTCCACCTGCTCGCCGTCCGCCTCCTTTAGCGGGCCCTTCAACCCGCCACCGGGGGGCGTCATCTCCCCGCAGCCTCACAGCAGCTACTACAGCGGCATGGTCGGCCCCCAGCACCCCTTCTACAACCGGGTGAGTTCAGACTCCGCCCACCGACCTCGCCCGGGTCCCGTGATGTCATCACGTCATCCTGGTTCATCGTTCGTGTTTCATTTTGATTTTAAAGCGAAGCTCTGCTGCCACGTGATCAGCTGACAGGGAATCATCCAATCAGCTGCTCTGATTTAGGCCCCGCCTCCTGCAGGATCTCGTGACAGCAGCGATTCATGTTTTTTTTTTTAAGTTGTCGCTCCTCCATGAACATTACTTTGATTTTGTCCCCCCCTCCCTCAGCCATATTTCCCCCACCACCTTTACCAGCTGCCTCGGCCGCTCGTGGCCTCCTTCCCACCTCACCTTTATCCATGTCCGCCTCCTAAAAGCTTCGTCAGCCGGGACGCCGCCGTAAGTACCGTAGGAAGTTGAACCAGAGCAGACGATGCTGCTCCTGCTTTCTTCTTCTGCTATCCTCTGCCTCCTGCACTCTTCTTCTGCGCTTGTTAAAAAAGCCAAACAGCTGCTGCTGATGTTGTCGACCAGCTTGGTTTCCTGTCTGTGTCTCATCTGTCTCATCCCCTCTGTCTGTCTGTCCGTCTGTCCGTCTGCAGAGCTCATCTATGAAAAAGAAGCAGGTACTGATCTTTCCCTCCCTCTCCTCCTTCTGAACAATGTCCACAGCAAACGCCGAGTTTCAGCTCTGAACCGATGCTCCTCAGGTTGCTTTGATCAAAAACTCCAAATCTTATCAAGGACATTTTCTTAATTTCCAGTCAAAATCATGTTTAAATATGAAATCTAATCAGCTAAAGAGCAACATTTTCACTGAGATACAGGAGCTTGTTTTAAAACAACAAGGGGGAAAATACGACTTCTGAGCGTCACACACTTATAATGAGCCACAAAACGTCACAATACTAGTAAAAAATAGCAAAGAACAAGTTTTTCAGCTTATTTTAAGATCATATAAGACATTAAGACATGAATATATTGTTTTATTCCACAAAATCTTATCAAATGAATTTTCACTTGTTTACTTGGCAGATGTTTTTCCTTATTTCAAGCAAAAATACCTTGTTTTAATTGTTTTTAATTGGGTTTTTTCAAAAACAGTGTAAGTAAAGCTTACAATATGAACAAATAGGGGAAACAAAAAAAACGACAGAAGAAAAGAGACAAAAAAGTTGTTAATAGGGGATTCTCCAAAGACATGACAGATATTCACATGTATAACAGTCATATATCTGTACAAGTGCTATTGCATCCACATATATACAATATAAATCAGTATTCAAAGAAAGGATGCAACCCGCCAGTGAGTTTTAATTTTTTTAAACTTATTTTTGTAGTGGCCTTTTTCCTGTGTAAATTGGCCCGCAGGGTTAATTTGTTAACCATCTATGGGGTTTTTTAGGTCCAGTTAACTGTGAATGAATGTTTCCTTCATTAATGTAGAATTTACTAAATAATTTAAATGGAAAAAACTTGTATATAAATAAATATTTGTAAAATTTGAATACAAAAGAAAAATATAAAAGTTTTCTGTATATTAAGTGAATTTTATAAATAAAATCTCCAATTTATTTTGCTTATTTTTGGAGTGGCCTTTTTCCCAGTGAGATGTTGTGAACCAGCTGAGCAGGAGAACCAATCGGCTTCATTTTTTCAATGCAGTCATGACACACTCTGGTCATGACAGAACGAGCTGCAGACGTGTTTGCAGCTCAGAAACAGGATCAGAAATAGAATCAGTGCCGGAGTTCAGCCGGAGTTCGGCCTGATTTTAGCCGGAGGTTAGCTGGAGTTCGGCCAGATATTAGCCGGAGTTTAGCTGGAGTTCGGCCAGATTATAGCCGGAGTTTAGTCTGAGTTCGGCCAGATATTAGCCGGAGTTTAGTTTGAGTCCGTCCAGATTTTAGCCGGAGTTTAGTCTGAGTTCGGCCAGATTTTAGCCGGTGTTTAGTTTGAGTTCGTCCAGATATTAGCCGGAGTTCGGCCAGATTTTAGCCGGAGTTTAGTCTGAGTTCAACCCGGTTTTAGCCGGAGTTTAGTTTGAGTTCGGCCAGATATTACCCGGAGTTCGGCCGGAGTTTAGCCAGAGTTTAGCCGGAGTTTGGCCAGATTTTAGCCGGAGTTCGGCCTGATTTTAGCTGGAGTTTAGCCGGAGTTCGGCCGGAGTTCGGCCTGATTTTAGCTGGAGTTTAGCCGGAGTTCGGCCGGAGTTTAGCCGGAGTTTAGCCGGAGTTCAGCGGGAGTTTAGCCGGAGTTCGGCCAGATTTTAGCCGGAGTTCGGACATATTTTAGCCGGAGTTTAGCCGGAGTTCTGCCTGAGTTCAGCCAGAGTTCAGCAGAGCTCGGCCGGATGCTGTGGACATATAGGAGTAGTGTTCCCTGGACTACATCTCCCAGCATGCATCTGTAGCTCCTGTAGTTAGCCTCCTCACCTTCCTCACCGCTGCACGGTGACGCTCGAAGCTGCTTTGGTTTCTGAGACGCTGAAGCTGCATGTTGGAGCTTCAGCAGCTTCGGTTTTACCCCGAATAACAAAACTACATCAGTGCCTATTAAACAAACAAGGTTACAAAAACACAAAATCATCTCACTTCATCACTTCCTGTCCAGGTTTAGTTGACCTGTGATGAAGATGGTTAAGTTCGAGACTGTCCTGAGTCTCTAACCTGTGTGTGTGTGTGTGTGTGTGTGTGCGTGCACGTGTGTGCATGCACGTGTTCAGGGCTCGGCCTCCGTGGCGTCGGGCGCCCCCCCCGTCCTGCTCAGCTCCATGACGACGGACGGCGTGTGCGAGCGCGTGCGGCAGATCGAAGGCATGGATCAGAGCATGGTGGCGCAGTACGCCGCCACCATCCGGAAGGTCAGTGTCTGAGCGGGAACCGGACCCGACCGGCCGCAGAGCCACTCTAACCGGCCCGTTCTGGTTCCAGGCCAACGTGAACGGCCGGGTTCTGTCCCAGTGTAACATCGACGAGCTGAAGAAGGAGATGAGCATGAACTTCGGAGACTGGCAGCTGTTCCGCGCCACGGTGAGTCCGCCCACACCAGAGGGTTATGATTATTTTGCGCTTAAAGCCGAAAATCATAAATAAATGTAAAATCAAGTCAATTTACCAGCAACGCTTGATAAATTATGATATTTATGCAACACTTTTCAAAAATGTTATACTAAACAACTAGTACTACTACTGCTGTGTGATGCTATTTATGTTTAAAAGTAAAGAAAAACCAAAAATGTAAAGCGAGAAAACATTCTCACTCTTAACGCTGATTTAATGGGACATTTAGTTTATAAATAACCTTAATTTGCTCAATTTTCTACCTATTTTCAAACAGCTTGATGTGTTATAAACGTCAGACATGTGGGTCAGATCCTGCATACTTAATTAATAATTA
>JAVQJG010115329.1:0-11559 GCA_036024015.1 Craterocephalus amniculus | reverse complement strand
GGAGACCCGATGGAGGAGGAAATGTCCGCTTTTTCATCAGAACAGGTCAGTCAAGCAAAATACTTACTTCCAAGCTGCTGTATGACGATGATAATGCTGCATAGAGCCGCTTTAACATTATTTAATTGGAAAAAGTTGCAGAGACTGGAATCTTCTTAAAACTTAGTTCAAACAATATTAAGTGTGGGTGTGAAATGTTTAATTTGTCTATTAATTCAGGTGTCGACATCATGTTCCCATCAGACTGCCCCTATGAGGCGTAAATGAATTTGTAAAGTAATTCGAGTTACTTGAAAAGAACCATATAAATCTAATCCATTATGATTATAATCATCGTCATGATTTTTATTGGTTGAAAAGACTGGAAGTCCAGATGCATTTACATTACGTGACAATGCAAGGTAAAATAAGTAGGTATTATCAGTCATCTTCTAGAGTGCACATTACACATAAATGTAGTTTTTTTTAATTCTCTTATTTCTCTAATTGATGCTGCCTTCAGTTCATTCTCCCAGGATAACAGGCATTATGCTTATAAAGAAAATGTCACTATATTTCTGCAGATAGACACACTGCTTGATAAGAGCAAAATCCAGCAATGTACCAGATGTTTGTGTAAACTTTCTTTTAAAAGGGTCAGTTTTAATCCATATTGTTTTTAAGTATTTTATTTAGTAATTTTAATTGTCCTTCCATTACTTTTTTCTGCTCTGCAACACTTTGGTTGCTCTTCTGCATTTGATGCTGTGTAAAACAAAGTTTAGTTGAGTTGAATATTGTCATGAAATATCAACCTGCTTTTTCTTAATTAATGACAGAAGGTGCAAACAAATGTTATAGATACAGTATATTTGTTAGAGACATTGTTTGACCCAGATCATGTTGATATTCTGGAACTGGTGATCCAGAAATTTGGCCTTTTGGGGTTTTTTTATCAGTTGACTGATCCTGTGGATTGGCAGTGGTCTGCGCTCTCTGAGAGCTGCTATTCTCTCTTTGAGACAGAACGCATTCAAATACCACAGATGCTTTGAATGCAATATTCCATTTGTATTGAGGAGCAGAAAAGAAAAATCTAAGCTTTAATTGAAGCTATTAATGCGGCAAAAATAAATATGTCAATAGAGTTGTGCTTCAAACAATGGAAAGGTCTCAAAGCTATTGAAGAAGAACAGCTGTGAGAAAGATATACTACAGAAAACATTACCCTTGTGTTTACCTGAAGGAATGGCAGACATCTCAGGCAAAGTGATCTAAAACAGAAAAGACAGGAAGGAAATGAAACAGATTTTATCATTAAATTTAGATCAGTGTGAAAGAATGAAGGTTAATGCATCTTTCAATTGTGTGAAAAGTTTACTGATGTGCCATCATAACAGAGGATCAAGCATAACTAACGTTACAAACTGGCGAAACCAGCCATGGATAATCTGATTTCTGCCCCACGTCGCCACTTTTATGACCATGGATTGGTCCTGGGATTTTCAAGACTTCATTCAGAGCCTCTGTTTTCCTCACAGTGTCTGCAAACAGAACAGATGTTGTGAATACAGGAAAGTGTTTAGATGCACTTGCAAAATCCAAGTGGGATTGTTGTTATTACACCCATGAAAAATGGTCATGCTTAAATTGCAGGTAAAATGTCACTGAAAAAAAAACAGAGTTAGTTGGCAGCGTAGCTGTTTTAAAAAAAATCATTTTTATTATTATAATTTTTTTTTCAATAAACACGACTCACTTTGTTTGAACACACTAACATAACTCCTTAAACTGTACTGAAATTCATATAAAGTGTCATGTAAATTATTAAATCTCTCTTCAATATTGAATATTTTACCCAAGCGCAAGATTTTTATCCCAATCAGCATGTTGTTGATTCAATCATCAAATGGAGAGGGGAAAGGGGATAGCATGGAAAGGGAAAGAAACAAAGAAATATACTCCTTTAAATTGACAGAGACGAATTGATGAATATTTTTTTAATGTGTTTTTTGCCTTTCGACCTCTGTACCTGAGAACGGCGGCCTTTTCCACTGGTTCTGGTCCCAAGACTGTGTCATGATGCTGACCATCTGGTCACACTCAGCGGGCCTCTGATCTGGCATCATCTCCAAACAAGGTCTCTTACCTTGCGACACCTGCAAGAGCACTGTTGTCACACTGCACCCTGCATCCAGAAAAAAGATGTCTGAATAAATGGATTTTCAGATAAAACCAAATCTGCTTTCAGCTTAAATGTCAATTATTTAATCAAGGGATATTTTGTACAAATGGCTTATGATAGTTAACTTTTTCAAACTCTCTCAAACTCTTTAAGACTATTTAAGCACAGTACTTAATAAATGGTAAATAGTAAGTTTTAGTAATAATGCCATCATACTGTATAAAAAAATGAGGCAAGCTGTGTGCCTGTGTGAAGCAAATTAAGCTAAACAATAATCCATTCCCACACTAACAGCCCCTTTCAGTGCCATGCCGTTGCCCCTTTTTTATGTTTTTGCTGAAGTTACAAGGTCAAAATACAGCATACTGAAATGTTTATTAGACCTTTACAAATTGTACAGGCTAAGAAGATTTTTGTTTGGTTGAGATCGCAGTATAAAAGATAGAACACAAAAACTTAAACTTAAATTTGAATTAAAATGAGAATGATAATGACATAAAAATTAACATTTGTCTCTAACACCACAAATTGTATGTAGTTGCAATGAGTCAAATGGATCTCATAAAGATTTTCTTTTTCAAAATTATTACAAAATGATGATACTTTGTAACAATAGTTTGTCAAAGTTTGTAATTCTATCTTTTAATGGTCATTTATAACTTCAAAATATCATGAGGTTGACGATACTGATGTGAAGCAAATATACAAATAAATGTCATCTCATAAAATCAAAGCAATAAATAAAACAAAACATCTTTTGCCTGTTTCCTTGTCCTGTCCACTCAGTCATATAATTCTGCAACTAAATATCTATAAAATATGCAAGAAAACACTTGTCTTCCAGGGAACTGTGCACCAATTTAACGTCCCAGTGTCAAAATCAAACCTACACCTATGTATCACAGAGAACAGCATGATACGGAAAGAACATTTAAATGTCAGGCAGAAAAATTGAATCCCTGCCAATGCCTGCCATCGAAAACTAATTTAAAGCATTTGTTTTTGATATGGAATGAAAGTCGGATTTTCAGCCTTTGACAATAAGTCAGTATTGATTAATCTGTAATCTAAACAGCCAGTGTGAAGCTTACTGAGCAAAACGAGAAAATGTTTTAACCAACAGTTTTAGATGTGATACAGTTTAAGAAATTCAATCTTTTTAATATTTGATTTAATAAAGGAAAACAACTGTTTTTAACTCGGTGCTGAATAATTAATTAATTAATTAATTAAAAAAACTGATTAACAAATCACAAAGAGATTATTAGTTGAGAGAATAACTGGATGTGCAAACCTGTAATGATACTACAGAACAAAGACATGCAGTTACAGTACAGCAAATCACAGGATAAATGTCTCATTCAAACAGCGACCTGCTTGCAGATTAGCAAAGCAAACATATATATTTGTCTTTGGTCTCAATGAGCTTGTCAGTCTGTTTCATGCTTCAACACTTATCTCATAGAACAAAGATTGGAACATCTGTTTTCCTTTCTGAACACCACAGCAATATAGTTTCTCTACAGCTATTTGACCAAAAGGTTAAGAGATTTCTACTTATATTTTCCCATTCCATCATAGCAACCTCTCCAGACAAACAATTTCTTGCTTTTGACTGAAAAAAGTGAATTCTGTTGATTGATGTATTTTGTGAAGAGGACAAGTCCAATTAATCATGAACAGCCTTTACTGAAGCATGCAGACAGCCTGTAGAAAAAGGTCTGAGCTAACAAAGACGGTTTATAACCAACATTGGATTTTGTTTTTGTCTGTCCAGTGACATCCCAGCTGTGTTTTACAGTATTTGCTTTGTAGTGCATTCTTCTGGAAACAAGAATGTGATATAAAATACATGTACTTCATCTTTCCTGCAACAAATTGGTAGGAATCCAATAGAGAATTTTAAGGCTTGAATAAAATCAGCATTTAATAGTTCCTTCATTATAGATAGGCTTTGTCTTGTTAACACAGTGATATGTCTGAACCTCCATTCTTGCATATTTAAATTAAACACTGTTCTCTCCTTACAAAACCAGATGTGATTTTTTTACTCTCTTCTTGTGACATTTAGTCCCGTCTTTGAGAGCAAAAAGATAAAGGAAATAATGGAGAAAAGTGTGTAATGGCCATTTCTGTTACAAATGGAATTTCTTTAAAAGCAGCAGTAAACTTCAATTTATGAAACTGTTGCATGAAAAATGACTTGCCTGTGCCTTACTCTGTTGGACGATTACAGGACTCATTCCTGAAGTAACTCAAAAATGTATGATGTGTATATGATGCATGATGCATGTTAGATGAATGAATTCCTACCTGCGTATGGTTTCTGCTGTGTCAGAATCTCCCACATCACAATCCCAAAGCTGTAGATCAAAGCAGAAAGAGGCACTTCAGTCCTAATAATCCAATTTTTGCATATTATGCATTCTGTGAACGCTTCCTCTGCTTTACATGAAAGGCACTGACAGACTTGCATGTGTCTTTAATATCAAATTAGACAGTAGGAACTGTATATGAAAGAGCAAAAAGAGAAAAGACAGTCTGATCAGAATAGAGTATATAGAATATGTCCCTGGACAGGCTGAAGATCATGTACAGAAAAAAACAAGGATACTGTGTGAATTATGAGCTGTGCACTGAATCAAAAAATGAAATGCAGCAATTCTGATTGTGTACTTTCAAAAATGCCCTCAGCGAGTAACCTGTAAACATCAAAGGCAGCTCCTGGTGGATCAGGGCACTGAGTGAAGGTCTCTGGAGGAATGTAACTAATGTTTCCTCTTGCTGTCAGGCGCTCCATGAACACTGTCTTACTCATGTCGTCCTCCCAGCGGATTAAACCAAAATCTGAAATCTATGGAGAATGAATAGGGATTATCGTATGGTACAGGATTATCTTACAATTCTCTGAGGAGCTCAAAAATTATTGAGAGTTCAGTCTAAGCTGACAGAGCTTTAGTGACCTTGACATGAAGATGATCATCCAGTAGGATATTGGATGTCTTGAGGTTAAGATGGAGCAGTGGGGGCTTCATGCTGTGAAGGAAATTCATGCCCATGGAGGCCTCATGAATCATCTGAAATTTTTTTGGCCACATCAAAGTGTGACTGGCTAGGAGATTGTTCAGCGATCCATTACTCATGTACTCCATCACAACAGCTGCTGCTTCACTGCACAGTCCGTAGACGGATATAATGTACTTGAATTTCAGCTTGACCATGTTGGACACCTCGTTTTTTATTTTCCTGCAATGGAAAAAGTAATTGTTAGTGAAAGGACTTTTTCTTTTCCTAGTTTGACCAAAAGAAACATTATTTCCTTGGGAGAGCAAAAAAAGAGACCGATGATACAGCAGATCTTTCTAGATTAATGGGCTGTTTACTCCACTACTTTCTGAACTTAAGCTCCTTTGTTTCCTGTCTTTCATAAGTGAACAAATGTATCAATCCAGGTGTGCCTGAGCTCAGGCGCCACAAAGATAATCACCAGACACACCTGGATTAATCAGTTTGTCCAGTAATGAAAGTCAGGAAACAAAGTAGTTTGATTAAGTTCAGGAAGTAGTGGAGTTGCGAGACAAGCCCATTCAAAGGAAAATAAGGCTAACATGCTATGAAACTGCTGAAAGGTTACTTGTATCAGATTAATCATAATCAACACAAACCTGTAGAAGCTGGAGTCACACGAGGTTGTATCAAAGCTTTTTAAGGCATATTTCTCCCTCCAACTCTTGACCTTGACTTGGTACACTTGACCAAATCTGGATTCTGACAGTTTAATCCAATCAGATTCAAATTCATCCTTCTTGAAGTGCCTAAACAGCTCTGGGTATCCACTATGGCAATCCATGAGTACAATGATCCTCAAACAAACAAATCCATACGACAAGCTCAGTCTCTAATCCCTACGCATACAGTAAACGGGACATATGCTCCATATCATTATGCATCAGGAGCACTACAAAAACGTTCGTCTCACACTGGACAGGAGAACGTTTAGCACACAGACTCACATTAAAAAAAGCAGGAACAGGTTACAGTCATGGCTGAGCAAACACAACCAGATTCCTACTCCGTGGGAGGAGCTGAGGTGCAGAATGCGTTTGCATTGCAATGTCACACAACAGGTTTTTT
Organism: Craterocephalus amniculus; assembly: GCA_036024015.1. NCBI lineage: Eukaryota > Metazoa > Chordata > Actinopteri > Atheriniformes > Atherinidae > Craterocephalus > Craterocephalus amniculus. The sequence goes on along the minus strand of JAVQJG010115329.1, from coordinate 5,261 downwards.
GCTCTCAAGACTGTTGGCCTAACTTTCAGTCTCATGCTAAATGACTCATAATCTTTCCATTCAACTGCCAAGATAGGATCACAATCATACGAGGTTGGCTGATTCAGCAGCATCAACCAGGTATTATTTATGACAGTTGATAGGGTAGAAATACCTATTGTGTTTTGGGGTCTGTCTATATACACATACAGACACCATAAGGGAACTGCCTAATGAGCCATGCACTCTATCAAACTGCAGTTTAACAAGGCACTTAACCCCCAACAGCTCCAGTGGAATGGCACAGTGGTCTGCAATTTGAAGTTGAGTTTGGCCATTTAGCTAACACCAGGAGCAAGATGTGTGAGACTGTGTGTGCATGTGTGGAATTGCATTTACAACAATGCTCTAACACAGTTTATCTAAATAATTCATGTATAACTATTAACTAAATTCATTCCTAACAAAACTACCATTAACAGTTAGTTCATTACCACACTCGAATATGATTAAACTGGTGTTTCAAAATATGTTCCAACCAATATACAGTAGATTATGCTTTTACTTACCTTGACCTGCACTTAACTCATACAGTCATGTAAGTTGAATTTGCCTTCTGGTCTGACTTGTTCAGCAAGATGTTTTCCTAAACTGTCAAACTGAAATATTGCACAACACCTTTGTCACATATACATCTTTATTGTCATAATTGTATTTTTCAACATGGATTTAATCTCAATACCAGCTGTTTTCTCCATAATAAAACTATCACAGCTTTCCTAACCTTTATGTAAACATAAAAAATACTTTAAAAAATACTTTGCTGTTTCCACAAAATGGTAGGTTAAGGACATACAGTAAAGCCCTTGTGTTTCAAACTAAATTTTTTTAGAAAGATCAAAATGCTGATAACTGTAAGATTGTTTTGGTTGTTTCAGGAACCATGGAAGTAATTTTTTCTTAGAAAGAATGCCTACAGTAAGATTTTCTCTGGTTGTACCTTTTTTGAGAGACCCTGCGACAGGAATGAGATTAAATATTTTAACTTGCAAATGAAGACTTATTGCAAGAAGGATATTTTATTTGCATTTTACTTGCTGCCTCTCTATTTAGTTTGTTTGTTTTCCATTTAAATGAAATATTGCTTCATTCTTTCATTAAACCAGCCATGTAATTAATTTACCATGGTATAAATTCATTATTAAATAATAAAGATGAAATTCAAATTTAGCTTTGCAGTGAGCTGACTTTAAACGGTTTGCTTTATAGGAAAGGAAGTGTGAAACTATTTCAGTTCTAATTTTTTTGTCTTGACATTTACTGCATAATGTATCTGACACAACAGATTTTTAATCTTTCTGCATCATTAAAGAAAGCTGTTTCTTGAGAGCAAAGCCTTAAACTGACTGGTTTCTTCAAAGGAAACCTCCTTAAAAGGAAGCTCTTGTAAATAAATGAGAAAACAAAGACATGCTCTGTAGCCTCCCTCTTTGTTCCCCCCTGCTGTTCTGCTTAACAACCTTTGCAGTTATATTTCACCATCATTTAGTTCCCCTTTACAGCTGCATTTATCTGGAGACATGAGGTCGTGTTAGAATATAAAATAAATTGACATGCTCATACTTGCACATCTCTGCACATTCACATGTGTGAGCTCATCCTGGGGGTTACTGGTTGCTTTGGCAGTCATGTAGATATTTGTGCCTTGTCCCTCAGGTTTCCTCATTTCCAGTGCAGTGCACATTTGGATTCAATATGGCTCCTGCAGAGATTATGATGCAAATCTCCACCACAAACTCACAACTGGATGACACCCCACACCAGGCAAACCTCCATCTTCTTTGTCTTTGTCCAGCTTCTCACACACTGGAAATGTAAATGGAATTCTTAGGGTTTCTATTCATTATGTATGTCTCATGAGAGTGCAGCTACAGGTCAGGATACTGCACTCAGTTTCTTTCTTGCAAGACAAGTCTTTGTTCGGTCTTTTGTTTCTAAGACACAGTTAGAAATTCTGATTAATAAGTCAACTTCAATAGGATTTGTCCTACCCTGCTTCTTTTAAATACGTCAGTGGAAGGGGGAATGATGCAAACGGTGCATGTCTTGCGGCCTTTGGACAATAAGTATGTGCTGTCATTAGGTTTTAGAAAAGCAAAATGCAAAAACACCTATAATCCTATTTTGTCATGATTATAGATTTGTTACTTTGCCAGCATACTGTGGATTTCCATCATGGGTTGTCGAAATCCTTGAACATAAAAGAACAGCATCATCAAATTGAGACAGGTGTGTTTGTTTTTGAACACATTTTTTTTTCTCAAGACCTGCAGTTGTGTTAATATATTTGCCGCAAATTTTGTTCTAGACCATATCTTATCTGCCTGTGTTGGTTTTAGTGGTTTATACGCCTAGTTTTAGAGTCGAACCCTAACAGCATAATGATCTTCCAATCAAACCACCTCTTAACTTGCTATAAGTATTTAGCGGAATTGGGTGGGTCGAATGATGAGTTTAACGTTCACTGACAGCCATAGTTTCATGCTTCACTAACTCACACTATTATTTAGGACAGACTCAGGGATTGATGTTCCAATGAAAACCAGGCAGTCGTGATCAGATTCCTGATAGGCTACCTGAGGGGAGAAGTCTGTCTTCATTGATGGAAGCCGCATCTCACAGGTCAGCCAATTGCATTAGCAGGCTCCACCACACTGGGTGAGCTGACTGGATAGAGCTAAAGGCTTTTTCCATTGCCCCTCATGTCCTCTAATAGCTTAAATCCAGCCTCTCTTATCCATATTCTCCAAGCATAGGCAGTGGCAAACATAGCAAAATATATGAAATAGTGAGGAGAACAGAGTTATCTATTCTCCTACAGTATGTATGTATCTAGGCAATGTGATTCAGACTGGAACATTAATTGCCTCTTGTGTATCTCTCAAGAGCATTTAACAGTTTTTGATCAAATCTTTTTCTTATGTAGATGTTTCTCCTCTCGTATTGACTCTGATTTATAAATATGAAAGAGTGTGTCAGCAACATGGTGAACTGCCACTGTAGGGATGCCTTGGATTTACCCTTTCAAGGAAATTTCATGATATGATAATATATTCTTCTTTTTCTTTGATTCCTATCTGTCTGTCAGGTAATTTAGATAACTTTGAAATGCAAACCTAATTTCACATATCTGCCTTGATATGCCTTGATGAAAGCATTTCTCAGATAAACTTTCCCTGCTGTTTGGACTTAATTTGAACTAGTTTTCTGACATTTTTGACAGAATGATGTAAAATATGGATTACTCATATGGCAGAAATGTTTGCAGCTTCTACTGACAGACATATTATGAAAAATTGTGTCATTAATCAGCATGTAACCTAGCTATTAACTTACTTGTTGATGTTAATGGATTTGGCTGTCTGCTTCTTTTTCTTCACTTGTTAAGCTTACAAGTACTAGAAGTGAATCTTTGCCTTTAGGATCTCGCTTTACCAGTTTAATAAGGTGTTATTACCCAATAATTCTCCTGCTGTGCTGGCTTAAACCTGATCTATTTTGTATTAAAATAACTTATTAACATCATACAGTTTTTGGTTGTTTTTTTCAGGTGGAACACAGCTTCGAATCATGTTATAAACATGAAAAAAACAATGATTATATTGTTCTTTGATAACCTAACCTTTACCGTTTCTACGCTGCACTTTTATTTTAAGCATTTATAGGAGGTGTATTGACAGAGGAAAAAAACATCAACTGAAGTAAGATCCAAAAGCATTAATGCTTAATTACACTTCTTTAGAGACAGTACAAAACTAGTAAACAATATTTTATCTTGAGAAACTGTTATGCATATGTAGAGAGAAAGTTTATTTGTTGCATTGTTAAATGATACATGATTATGAAACATTCAGCTATCTTGCAGTACTACACATAACTACATATTGATGCAATAATAAACATTGTGGTAGTGTTGTATGTTTTCTTGCAATGACAAATAAACTTATCGTGACATTTTCTTTAACAGATTCATCACAGACATGCAGCGATGCTGTTAAACCACTAATGCATACATCGTATCACACTAATATTTGAGTTATCTATCTCAAAGTGGTCTAACAAACCTTATTGATTACTTGCCGGTGAAGGAAAATGAAGGAATCACAGCAGCTTTTCTATTTGAGGATGGTGTTTACTTTCAGGGAATGGTTATAGACTGTTGATGGTTAAGTGTGAAATTTGACTGCAACAGCTGTGTCACCTATGCGAGGAGGTGTGAATTGGATTGCTCCTCATTGTCTATTCTGTCCTATGCCGGCTGATAAAACTGTCCGCTTCTGCTCTGTGGCTAATATGATTGACTGCCCCACTGTCTGTTGACTAATGTAATTGTCTGCAGCTATTTTGGTGGAGACTTGATCAGTGTAATTGGCAGTGATTCCTCCTTGGTCACGGTAAGATCAAGTCACCTCCTGGATATAGACAATCACAGCAGGCTTGCGATGGAGCTGTTGAATGAAGCAAATGGATTGCTCGTCGACGATAGGCCAACCACACCAGAAGCAGCATTACAGAGACAAGACAGAAGCCAACCACAAGGCTAACAATGACCAGAACCAGGTCCAGCTCTGATGGGTCTAAAAATCAAACACAAAAAATAACACCATAATGTTGCTATATCAGTTGCTGGTGTAATGTTGAAAAGAAATATCCAATTTACTTTGTAACTGAACAGAAAAACTCCTTTCTGGTTTAGAGTAGAATCAATGATAAAACCATAAAGTGCTATGTACTGCCTAGCCAAAAAAAGTTGCACACTAATATTTTGTTGGACCACCTTTAGCTTTGATTATCATAAAGATCCTCAAAGGGGTATATATAGACTCAATAGTGCCCAATATACTGTATGTTGGGAAATTATATTTCCCCGAAGCACTCTTTTACAGTACCGTGAGTTTAAGGAATCCTGGCATTGTCACCTTGGAATATGTCTGTGGCATCAGGGAAGAAAAAATATATTGATGGAATAAGGTGGTGAGTCAGTATATTCAGGTAATCAACTGACTTCATTCTTTAGGCACATAATATTGCTGAAACTAGACCTGACCAACAGCAGCAACCCCAGATCATAGACTGAAACCACAGGCAAGTACAATACAGTTAGCACCGGGCTTGATTGCTGCATCACTTCATCTGCCTCTCTTCTTAGGGCCTTTTCACATGGCGTGCTCGGGCCCGGGTCTGTGTATATTTGATCTCATCAGGAGCCCATCCCCCCAAAA